>SKCR01049623.1:0-65111 GCA_019454045.1 Zanthoxylum bungeanum | reverse complement strand
GCTTAAGAGAAGTTCAAACTTACATAGTAAAGTTGATGCAAAGATCAAATCTCATTCTCGTTGTTGAAATGGTTGGAGAACTTTCAAAGTTTGCAAGCTTGACTCCAAGATCCAATCTTGATTCCAATGCTAGCAAGCTTCACTCCAAGATCCAATCTTGATTTCTCCTAAATGAAATATTGTAGAGATCTTCCAAAGCTTCTTTAAACACTTCTATAAATTAGACTAATTTCTCCAAGAATTACTTATATTTAGCTTTCACAAGTTTAATTAAAATCTTGCTTAAGCTTTCCATTTATAGCAAAACTTAGAAAATTTTTAATTAATAAAAGTTCTAATAAATTTTATGTGGGCTTAATCTAATTTGTCCAAATATGTATAATTAGGTGTGACTAATCACATTTATCTACCATTTTGATTTAATCCAATTAAAACAAGACAAATTATAATTAATGGATTAGTTACATGTGTAATTATTGAATTAATCCAATTAGGTCAAAGTAAATAATCAAGGTTATTCAATAGCACTTAATTATTTTTGTTGATAATTATAATATCGAATATTATCTATTATCAAAATTAATCGGCTACCCAAGTGCTCAACGAGTACACTTCATATTGGAACTCTATAAGTTCATACACGTTCTTCATATAAGCCTAGCTAATATGTACGTAATTCGACCACCTCCAAATTCGCAAAGAACACAAACGACCTTTCCGAACTATAGAAGTCAAGGTCATCACATATGTTTAACAATCCATCCGTCGTAGGCTATCCGATTTCTGCTTAGGAAACATAAAATACACCGTCAAGTTTCCGAGACACACATCTTTTGTCAACATGTCCATGATTTTTTACAACTGATGCGATCCACCCTAGGTGATCGGCTTTGGCCAAAGTCTTAAAGAATCGTAACTTACTTAAATGGATATCTAAACCCCTTATGGTACACATACGAGCCGACTAATTCTATCTTGATACACACTTGATTAACGAGTGCATCGGTCCACACCCAACAAAAATCTATAGGTCAGACCATGAAAAGTTTCTAACATACATGACATCAAAGTGTGTATGATCTCACATAAAATCAATGTTATTCTATAGTCAAAGGATCACATATGCTACTCGACTCGAGGAGATTCCTATTAACGATGGTGTGTACTTCCAACTATTAGGAATCACATGTGAATCATTCAGTATCCGGTCCAACCAATACCCACACGTCTATACGAGCTTCCAATGCTCATGGTACATCAGGTTAAACCATTGGAACTCCAATTCTAATATACGACATATGCTAGTCTTCTAGGTTATAGGAATTCGACCGTATTCCAAAACCAACGACTATGAATATTTACTTTAAGAATAGTTTATATAGTAATACTTATCTCAATATCGAACCACCTAATGTCCAGTATTACTACAAGACTATTATAAGATCGATGTCATTCTTAGCATATTTATACATCAATCTAATATGCATAAGGACATTACCATTAATAAGGTATGAAATGAAAATATAGTTATTTTACTAATAAATAATAAAATGTACAATACATTATCCGGATTGGCGATCCAAGCACCAACTCCAACACAAACTTCCAAGTGGGACATATGTCATATGACTCCAATACAGGTCAACATGTGATCCCATCTTCGTTCCTCTGGTCGGCATGCCGAGACAGATTATACTTGTTAAAGCTTCCTCTAGCTTTCTTAACCAGGTCGGGTTGATTTTCGCAAATCCTCATATAAAACCAAATCCAGCACTTCTTTTGTAGTTCAGGTCATCACACCAACCTGCTTCATCATCAACACACTCAGTCATTGCATGAACTCTTTTATACAATAAGGCCACATCCTTCTGTCAAACTCCATCAGCCTTTCCGAGCCCTTAGGCCTCTATTATGCATGTTTGGACTAAGTACACTACCTATCATATATCTCCTTGATATTTGAACTTTCTCGGGGTGGAAAACCACCATAGTAATAAAAATTATTTTGTACGCTCGAATCATTGGGAGTGTTGGGTGGATCCGGACTGTCCAGTTTCCCTTAGAATTTATATTATTTAAATATTTTTTGGAAATATATTCAATGATTTTCATATGATATGATATAATCATGCAAATATTATTGCCACCTAATTATCCACTGAGAAAACCGTGCTTTATCTTTTGGCGGGTCAATCATGTCAATCAAAAAAAAGCTTTGTAAGGAATAAGATCATTCAACCAGCACACATCTCTGACTGTCCATCTTTTGAAAATGATATGCGCTATTTAATCCTCACTCTCTCCTCTCGTTAAAGCAACAATTGTTCCTGTTCCTGTTCCTGTTCCTGTTCCTATTCATGTTCTTATTTCTGGGGTTAATAAATAAATTTATCAATAAGTGATAATTCACTTGATCGAATTTCTACATTTTATAAAATATATTTTAGATTCGACTCTTTATCGAGTGGTATAAGTGAATAAAAATTTCATGTAATTATAATATTCGAGCTTGATTTTATTAACCTATAGACTTTACTCTAATATTCTTTGAAGTCTAATCAATAATGATCCAAGTGAACTAAGTTTCTATGCAAGTGACATAGACGATCAGACACAGTCAGATTTTTTTCATTTTAATAATGAAATATAAAATATATAAGGAAGAGGTTTAAATATTTTTTAAAATAAAATAATAAAAACTAGATTTGCATTAGAATATTTGACTCTTCTTTCTTCTTACTTTTATCTATATCATGTAACTAAAGAAACCAAAAAGGTAATATTAAAAGTTAAGAAACCCTAGCTACTTCTTTAGAGAACATACCGAAAAAATGACTCTCTTAAATTCAACCACTTAATCATGCAACTTCATAACCTATAGTGGACTGACTAGTAAGATATTGTTCCCTTTAATATATGTTGAGGAAAATATCCCACATCAACTGAGATAAACAATTAAACTCAAAATATAAACATTGGACAACTCTCAACTCTAAAGCTGGCTTTTGGGTTGAGTTAGACCCGTGAATTTCAACATGATATCAGAGCCACACTCATGCACGGGTGGGCCCACACTACCTGTCCACGTGACATGAACCAGGCAAAATACCAGTTTGCACGTGAGGGGGAGTGTTGAGGAAAATATCTCACATCGGCTGAGATAAATAATTAAACTCAAAATATAAACATTGAGCAACCCTCAACTCTAAAGCTGGCTTTTGGGTTGAGTTAGGCCCATAAATTTCAACAATATATTAGGGATCTCGATGGGACAGAATATCTGTATATTTTCAATTGAGAGTTGTCTTTGTTGGGATTTTTATGCCCGACAAGCAAATATGTTCGAAACATGATTGATTAATAAATTTGTGATTCTATTTTATTCCATGTATGCATTTTGATTTGCTTTATAAAATTCATGAAAATTCTGTGATTATTTATGTAGCTTAAATTAAACATATATGTGTATGTAAAATGTTACATACATATATGCATGGATAAAATTTAAAGAATAATAATCAAAATTTGTCCATGGCTTTTGGATTTGAAGATTCCCAACTTCAAATCCAAAGTCATAAATACAGTTCATTCCATTATGAATAGTATAGTTATATCCAGACTATATTATGTAGAGACATAAAAATGAATGTGTTTTTTTTATATAATAAGATTATATTGGACAGGACCAGATAAAATTGAAAAGTTCTAATAATTTCCGTTAAATAAATAACATCAATTTTATCATAATGATGGTCATATATGTGATGATCTTAATTCATTGTATTTAGCAGACTCCTATATCATATTAATTTATTCTTTAATTTACTCGGTATGGTTTTGTATTTATTACATTTCGTAAACCTTGTATTTTGGGAATGAGTTGAATGAATAGCTGGGAATGCTAACCTGATATAATGAAATCCGTTCATAAGATTCCCTTGTTTGTTAGTTCAGGACCTGAACGATTAGCGCGTAAATTCATAAAAGTTATGAATTAATTGTTCACTTGAGAACTAACGGAAGTCAAGGATAAAGATGTAATTGGAGAGGTTAACAGATTTTTTATACCTAGCTCCTTTACGAATCTGTTATGGAGGATCACTACATAGGTAATGACTATATCAATGGACGAATACTTTGAGTAATTAATTCTATAATTCTGAGAGTGCAATTCTGGGTATTTAGTGGAGTTACTCTAGAATTAATAATTTTCGTTTGATTAATAAAAGAGTTTATAATTAATCGACGGAATTATTGGAGCTTAGAATTATAGGTTCATCGGTCCCCTCGTCGTCTTCTATCACTGTTCGAACGATTATAATTGCGAAGAAAAATATTTAGGAATTATTTAAAATAATTATGAATTATTTTACACTCTAGTTATTCCATAAAGCTCTTGTTTGGAAATTATGACAAATGTTGTCCTAATACATTTATTAATAGATAATGTATCTATTTATTAATTTATGAAAATTAATATTTAATTAATTTGATTAATTAAATTTTAATTTAAAAGGATAATATTTCAAAAGTTGAAATTTTGATAATTTATTTTAATGAATTATCTTTGATAAATTATGAGATAAATATTGAAGGATTTTATTTTGATTTTTTGAAAATTAAAATTAAATCCTTAAATGGATTTGTTTGATAAATTTGATTCAATCAAAAAGTTTATCAAAAAGAAACAAAATCCTCTTTATAAAATCAAAAAAAAAAAAAAAAACGTGAGCTGGAAGGGTTTTTGGTTTTTGAAATTGAGATTTTTGATCAAAATAAATCAAAGGAACAACAAACAAAACGTAGGCTGTAAAAGAGAAAATAAAGAAAAATAGTTTTCTTTTATTTTTTTCTTAAGTTTGATTTTGAGAAAATCAAAAGGAAACAGCATTCAGGATTCGTCTCATGTGCTGAGTACACAGATCCTCAATAAATTAGAGTGTTCTTCGTAATTATTTCCACGCCCACACGTGCCGTTGGAGGTGAGGAGATAAGACGAGGAAGATCGTGGTTCAAAGAATCGATTTACAAAGAGATCCAGATCTACAAGTATATTTCTAATTACTTGAGTTCTATATATTTATATTATTAATATACTAGAAAATACGGATCCGGTTTTTATATTGTTCATGTAAAAAATTAAATTTTTTTTCTTGTTAAAGAACACGATTTCCGCTACGCATGTACTCTGAAAACCAACGGTCTCCTAAGACCTAGTCCCTCACTTCAAATTTCTCAGTAAGGAAGAGGATCATTCAATCAGCGCACATATCTGAATGTCCATCTTTTGAAAATGATGTTCACTATTTGATTCTCACTCAAGCTTCTCGTTAAAGAAACTACTGTTACTGTTACTATTCATATTCCTTTGGGGTCCTTTTTTTTTTTTACAACTGAACTAAAGCACTGCTCATGGCAGGAGCAGCTGTGACTGTGGCATCAAAAGCTAAGTGTTCAGTTCAAAATTTGAATAACTTTGACATTGTTAGAAAATCACTGAACAGATACATATTCGAGTCCTATAAAAATAATTCAAGAATATACAATGATCAGATGAAAAGAAAGGTAGAAGAGATACAAAGTGGAGGTAACCCAATAGAGAGAGAAATAAATACATATTGTTGTAAATTCTTCAATTTTCAGAGGGTATATTTGTCTTTTGTGATATGGGGGTAGTTACAATCCTTGTAGGGTTGCAACCCCACCCCAAGGGGTGCCCTTCTTTGGCACCCCTCCTTGCCTTATAAAAGGTTTTTCCCTCCAATTTTGTTAGTGAGTTGTTGGAAAAATTGGGGAAGAAAAAAGGCAACAAGACAAATACATTTCAAACTTTGTTTTCTTGGTTTTGAGAAGAGATCCACCATTTGTTCTAGTTCATAAACTTGTGAAGGAGTGCTCCTTGTACAAGTAGCATCCAAGTTATCCTGGGAGAACGTTGGCAATTCGGAACCGTAGAGCACCTGTGACGGGCCAATAAGTTCTTAAGGACAGAGACTTTCTCGACTTGGAATTTCAGTAACTTCTGATTTTTCTTATGTGTTCTTTTATTGGTTTTTTGTATAGGGTTTTGCATATAGATTTTTTTGGGAATTGATCTGTTGGTTTTGCATGTTAAATTACTGTTTGATAACACTAATTGGACCACAATCTTAAGAACTTATCGTATCGTGTTATTAAATAGTAATTTGCATGTTAGGGTTTTAATTTTTTCTGGAAAAATACGAACTGTGCATGAAAAACCCGTAGGGCGTTCGAACGCCCAACGCACGCGAAGGCTAAAAATTTGAATTCTCATAAGAACGTTCGAACGCGTCTTCAAACGCAACTCGAACGAAAGCCTTCTGCCTTAGAACGTTCGAACGCGTACTAAACGCAATTCGAACGCAAACTCTCTGGAATCATTCCGTTCGAACGCGTTCACGAACGCTATACGAACGTGAACTCTCTGGAATCATTCCGTTCGAACGCGTTATCAAACGCTACTCGAACGTGAACTCTCTGGAAACACATCGTTCGAACGCGTTATCAAACGCAACACGAACGCACACACACTGGACAGTCTCGTTCGAACGTAGATACGAACGCGACACTAACGAAATAGTCCTGTAATTCCTATAAACTGCAAACTTAAATAATATTAACTTGGTAAGTCATATACTGTACACACATTAATCTTGGTAGTATAGATTTAAGTTATTACTAAGGTGTTCAATTATCACAAGCATACACATAGTGATAAAGTTGAATTGATTGCATAATTGGTTGAGAATTTAAAGTGTAATCTTACACAAGAAATTCCATCCAATCTTGATTGACATATATATATTTTGTATCAGTTGTGCTATTGAATAAGTGTAAATCTGGGTTTGAATTGCTAAAAGATCCTTGTGGGAAAAAGTGTTTGAAGAATATTCGTTCATTCAATTTTCCTAAAGTATCTTTAGTTGAGATTCAAGGACTTGTGTTATTGGAATTTTGTCCAATAGAACAACAAGTGACTACCTAGTATATCACTTAGAACAAGATCATTCGTTGATCTCTAAACAATTTGTCTTTCGTAGACTAAAGATCATTCGTTGATCTCTGAGTAATTTGTCTTTCGTAGACTAATTGACCCTGTTGATTTTCCAGTTACAAATGGCTAGCGGAAATATCATGGTACCGGTCTCTCACGGAGAAAAGCCGGAGAAATTTGGTGGGGCAAATTTCAAGCAGTGGCAGAGCAAAATGCTGTTCTACCTGACAACTCTCCAGTTGGCTAAATTCCTCAAAGATCCTCCGGGTCCTGTGGAGGGTGAATCTGAATTGGCCAAGGAAGAGCGAGAACAGACTTGGATGTCTGGAGACTTCTTGTGCAAGAACTACCTTTTGGGTGGTCTTGACAATACCCTGTACAATGTGTACCAAGGCATGACTTCTGCGAAGATTCTCTGGGAATCTCTCGAGAAGAAGTATAAAACTGAAGATGCCGGACAAAAGAAATTTGTCGTGGGTAGGTTCCTGGACTACAAGATGGTAGTTTCAAGGACAGTGATGTCTCAGTTGGGTGAACAACAATAGATCATTCATGAAATACTGGATGAAGGAATGAAACTTTGTGAGACGTTTCAAGTTGCCATCATAATTGAAAAGTTGCCTCCATCATGGAAGGATTTCAGGAGCTATCTGCAACACAGAAAGAAGCAGATGAGCCTTGAAGACCTTGGAGTTCGATTGAGAATCGAACAGGACAACATGATGTCCGGAAAGGCCAGCTACAAGACTATGGAGTCTAAGGCCAACATCTTTGAGGATGTAAATGGTAGCAAGAAAAGAAAGAACAGTGAAGCTGATTCTTCCCAAGCGAACAAGAAGTTCAATGGGAAGTGCTACAACTGTGAAAAGAGCGGTCATATGACAAAGGACTGCAGAAACAAGATATCTCAGGACAATGGCAGGATATATGAGGCTTATGTCACTGAAGATGAGCAGTTAACTGGTGAGATTTCAGAAATGAATCTCTCAACAGTGGTAACTGAGGCCAACTTGGTTGGGAATCCGAGAGAATGATGGGTAGACTCTGGGGCTACTCGTCATATCTGTGCTGATAGCAAGATGTTTTCCTCGTATCAGAAAGGTCGATGGCGGCGATCATCTGACAATGGGAAACTCGTCTACCTCTAGAGTGGTTGGACAAGGCACAGTAGTTCTGAAAATGATATCCGGAACGGAGCTTACATATAATAATGTTTGCATGTTCCAGATATTCGGAAGAACTCGGTCTCGGGTTTGTATTTGTTTCTGACAAGATTGTATTGACCAGAATGATGTCTATGTAGGAAAATGATACCTCGCTGAGGGTCTTTTCAATGACTGTCAATTGTGCTATTAATAAAGCTGAAACTTCTGCTTATATTATTGAGTCACAAAATGTATGGCATGGGAGGTTAGGACATGTTAATTATGATACATTAATTAACATGGACCTTATACCTAAATTTGCATTGATAGCCAACATGAGTGTGAGGCATGTGTTGAAGCAAAAATACATAGAACATCATAGAACGAAGTTCTGAACCCTTGGAACTTGTACACATTGACGTATGTGACATGAGTTTTGTGCAAACAAGAGGCGGTAAAAAGTACTTTGTCACTTTTATCGATGAAAGCACAAGATTCAGTTAAGTGTATTTGCTGAGGAGCATAGCTGAAGCTATTGAGAGCTTTATACACTGAGAACGAAGTTGCAAATCAACTTGGCAAGGAAATCAAAAGAATCAGGAGTGATAGAAGTGGTGAATACGTTTCATCATTCGGTGAATATTGTTCTGTGCACGGAATTATTCACGAAACCATTGCTCCGTATTCTCCTCAACAAAATGGGATTGCTGAGTGCAAAGACCGAACGTTGAAGGAAATGATGAATGCCATGTTGACTAGTTCTGGTTTACCTCAGAACTTGTGGGGGAAAGCCCTGCTTTCCGCGAACTACGTTCTGAACAAGCTTCCTCACAGAAGATCGGACAAGACACCATATGAGTTGTGGAAATGTTATGTACCTTCCTACAAATATCTGAAAATGTGGGGGTGTCTTGCCAATTGCCAAGGCTCCTAAACCTAAGAAGGTGGAATAGGACCCAAAACTGTTGACTGTATATTCTTCGGATATGCTTGCAACAGTAGTGCGTATCGATTCTTGGTACACAAGTATGAGATTCCTGACATCAATCTGAATGTGATGATTGAGTCAAAGAATGCAATATTTTTGAAGAGACATTTCCTTGTAAGGAAAGACAAAGAAGAGAGTCTCTCAAAAAGAGCTGTTGATACTGTCAAGGACAGTGATCATGTTGACCAAGAGTCAGATCCGATTTTCTGACATATTTGTTAGAAAATGAGCCTCGAAGCTATAAAGAAGCAATGTCTTCTTTGGAGGCACCTCTGTGGAAAGAGGCGATTATCAGTGAGATTGATTCAATCCTACAGAACCATACTTGGGAGTTGGTTGATCTTCCTCCAGGTTGTAAGCCACTGGGCTACAATTGGAAAGATGAAAATGGATGGATCAATAGATAAGTACAAGGCGAGGTTTGTCATAAAAGATTATAGACAAAGAGAAGGCTTTGTTTACTTTGACACCTATCCACCAGTGATTCGTATCACATCAGTAGAATGCTTATAGCTATAGCAGCTATATTTGGTCTTGAAATACATCAAAAGGATGTAAAGACGTCATTCTTGAATGGTGAATTGGATGAAGAGACTTACATGGAACAACCAGAAGGGTTTGATGTTCCTGGATAAGAACAAAAGGTGTGCAAACTTGTAAAATCCTTGTACGGATTAAAACAAGCACCTAGACAATGACATGAGAACATTGACAAAGAGATGTTATCAAGTGGGTTTAAAACCAATGAGTGTGATAAGTGTGTGTACACCAAGTCAACTCAAAAAGGATATGTCATTGTATGTCTCTATGTAGACGATATGCTGATAATTGGTAATAATCATGTGTTGATTCAGTTTACCAAGAAAGTGTTAACCAGCAAATTTGATATGAAAGATTTGGGAGTAGCTAACCTAACTCTTCCTCTATCAAATAATACTGGCTTAAGCATATCGCAATTAGAGTATTCAAGGATCATCAGAAGTCTGATGTATCTCACGAATTGCACACGAACTGATATCGCTCAAGCTGTGAATAGGCTTAGCAGATATACTAGCAATCCAGGACATAACCACTGGAAAGTCATAGTAAGTGTTTTGAGGTATAAGAAACTTCAAAATGTGGGCTACATTACGAGAGATATCCTGTTGTTCTAGAGGGATACAGCGATGCTGGATATCTGATATAGTGGATTCCAAATCTACGGTGGATTTGTTTTCACACTTGGTAATGCAGCCGTGTCATGGAAATCCTCGAGGCAAACATGTATTGCCCGGTCTACTATGGAATCAGAGTTCATAGCATTAGACAAAACAGCGGAAGAAGCAGAATGGCTTAGAAACTTCCTGGAGGATATTCCTGGTTGGCCCAAACCGGTGCCAGCGATTAGCATACATTGTGATAGCCAATCGGCAATTGGGAGAGCCCAAAATACAATGTATAATGGTAAGTCTCGACACATATGTCGGAGACATAATACCATAGGTCAACTGCTCTCAAGTAGCATAATATCGATCGATTATGTTAAGTCGAAGGAAAACCTAGCGGATCCACTAACTAAAGGTTTACCTCGAGAGCAAGTTGAGAAGTCATCGAGGGGAATGGGCTTGAAGCCTATATTCTAAGAATTGTCACTGTGGAAACCCAACCTAGTTGACTGGAGATCCCAAGATCTAGGTTCAAAAGGGACAACAGAAACTTTGTGCAATTCAAAACAAGCACTGAAGAGTTTCGTACTCTTTCCCATTCCGATAATGACGCTGAGTGCTGTCTGTCATTGGTTAGGTTAAGCTAAGGCTTTTAATGATCACTATATTAGGAGATGAGTCCTAATGGGGGTAAAGACAGATTACCTCTTCATAGTAGATCACCTATTTCAAGTAAGAAGTGAGGCCGCTTCCATGGGAACCTTTAAAGGCGGGTTACCCTAAAGTGCTTGATGAATCCAGGACCGTTGTTCAGGGCAAAATGAACACAACCGTAGAACGGGAAAATGGTCGAATCAAAGCTGTGTGTTGGCAATTGTCTTGGTTTACACCAACGGCAGAACAGTTCAAGACTATGGGTCACTGGTTTGCCAAGTAAATCCGATTGTCATTCACTAGGAAAGGTTCAAGGCGAAAGCTACCTATTTCGATGCAGCTTTGGCTCATGGTATCTCTCTCACGTGTCTGACTGTATAATTGAAGAATTGTGGGGGATTGTTGTAAATTCTTCAATTTTCAGAGGGATATTTGTCTTTTGTGATATGGGGGTAGTTACAATCCTTGTAGGGTTGCAACCCCACCCCAAGGGGTGCCCTTCTTTGGCACCCCTCCTTGCCTTATAAAAGGTTTTTCCCTCCAATTTTGTTAGTGAGTTGTTGGAAAAATTGGGGAAGAAAAAAGGCACAAGACAAATACATTCAAACTTTGTTTTCTTGGTTTTGAGAAGAGATCCACCATTTGTTCTAGTTCATAAACTTGTGAAGGAGTGCTCCTTGTACAAGTAGCATCCAAGTTATCCTGGGAGAACGTTGGCAATTCGGAACCGTAGAGCACCTGTGACGGGCCAATAAGTTCTTAAGGACAGAGACTTTCTCGACTTGGAATTTCAGTAACTTCTGATTTTTCTTATGTGTTCTTTTATTGGTTTTTTGTATGGGTTTTGCATATAGATTTTTTTGGGAATTGATCTGTTGGTTTTGCATGTTAAATTACTGTTTGATAACACTAAATTGGACCAACATATATGTACCCCACATTTAAAACCAGCCTTATAGGGAATAAGTTTGGCGTTAGATGATTGAACTCAAAGTAAAGTCAACTACTCAATTTTGAATTTTAATTGATTCATTTGCATGTACTAAGTAGAAATAAATATATTTTGATCAATAGTTTAAGATATAAAAATATATAGAACTAAATGATATAAACATAAATTATAAAGAAATCAATAGTTTAAGGGTAGTTATGGGAACAGTTTATACAGATAATCGTTGAGACTCTTAAATTTGGACTAAAATTGGAGATTCCAAATTTAAAAAATTAATATTCATTGCAAAAAAAAAAAAAAACAAAAATATTTTTTTTTTTATCGATAGAGAATTACATACTTTAATAAAAATTAGTTTAAGGCCCCCAGAATTAAGACTGTCCTTGAACTTCACGAGACAATAATTTTAGATAGAGTATATTAATGTTAAATAATTCATGTAATCAATCACTTTATGGGAAAAGACTTTTGTTGCAATGATATTCTTACTTAAATTTTTCCCGAAAATTTTCCCGAACATCTCACTATAGTTACAATGAATTACTGTAGATTACTGTAGCTACAGTGAGACGTTCGGGAGAATTTTCGCGAAAAATTTAAGTAAGAATATCATTTTCCATAAGATAAAGAGAAGGATGGTACAAAAAAAACAAAAAAGTAAAGGGACATGAAAGGACTGAGATCGTCTGGGGCCCTGGGGGTTTCCTTTAATAAGTGGAAGTGGAAGTGGAAGTGGAGGTGGAATTATGAATACAAACAAACAAACAAACAAATAATAATAATAATAATTATTATTATTATAAAATTATACAAAAGGCTGATAGTTAGAATCATGGAGAAACATATTCATCTCTTTGTCATCACTTTCTAAGGCATGATTAGGAAAAAGTTCATCAATCTTTTCTCCCCTTTAAAAGTAAAGCCACCCTCTTTTCTCAATAATCTACAATACCCAAACAAACAAGTTATTTCCCAAGTCGTCTTCTACTACCTTACTAGTCACTGAAATTTTAACATTAATGTAACGTTTTGTAGAGAGTTTGGTGAGCTTATAAGTTAGTTTATACTCTCTCTCACTGTAATACTTATAAGTTAACTTATACTCTCAATCAATACTCTTTATCAAACAGTGCATAAATTATAGACAAAAATATTATACTAATTCACTAACTAATTATGATATAATCACTATTAGAATTTGTTAAAATTACCAATGGAAAATCTTTTGTGAATAATTATCAATGAAAATTAAAAATTTGTCATTAAAAAATAATAATGGAATATCGATAGAAATTTCATTGGTAATTACCGATGGAAAAATCTAATTTCATCGATAATTTAATGATAGAGAAATCTATCGCTAAATGTGGTGCCTATTTATGGCACCAACATTAATGACGTGATATAATGATATAATTTTCCAGTCACTAAAGGTAACATCAATTTATGGCGCCATTTTTTATTGACGTATTACCAATGGAAATTTTGATTTTTACCAATAGAAATATTATGTTTGTAACAGTTAAGAATTCGCTGCTAAATTGAGTTTTGTATTGATTTTTTATACAATTGTAATTAGTATTTATTATATAAAATTTCATAAAAAAATTGAATCTTAACAGTTTATTACCATACACGCATGATAAAAATAATAAAAAATTAAACACACACAAAAAAAAAAAAAAAAAAAAAAAAAAATCCAAATGCACTCTTTTAAAATTTAATGGTATGGGTGCAAGGGATATATTAGCAAAATCCACCGTATCCACATACCACATATATTATGTAAGCCAGGCAGTGAACAAGGAAAATAGTGAAAGAATTTGGGCTAAAAATAGCCCACTGGGTTTTCATTATTCCAAAATATAACATTAGCATAACATCAAAACTAAACTCACATATCCTGTTACATATAGAGCTCCATGCCTATGAACTTAAAGGATTTGAAATTACACATAAGTATTATCAAGTAACAACTATACTTAAAATATGGTGAATTAGGTGCTTCAAAAATAATACGGAATTAATTTTTTTTTTCAATATTAAGTTAGTAGCTTTAACGATTATACTTAGAATTCAATTTCCACAATTACTATATTCAATAATGAATAATAAATAAAATACTGATTTTAATTGTCCAAAAAGTGATTAACAATATTAATTTTAACAATGTCAAGTTTAACATATGATATGGAAGAATAATATAAAACTTATAACAAATAAATAAGATAGGGATAGAGAAATTGACACCGAATTTATAGTGGTTGGGCCAACTCCTTGTCTACGTCCATTATTCCAAGACACGCTTGAAGTTTTCCACTACGTAAAATGATTCCACACTTTACTACGAGATTTTTCCCGGCTCACTCCCAAACCCTTCGGATTTTCTTCCAAAGCTTCCCAAACCTTTTACAACAATTCTTCCATTGAGAGTACTCACCACTCACACAACGGAATTTCACACACAAGTGTTTGATAAAGAAAATTTTACAATAATAATTTGGGTATTCATAAAATATTACAAAGATTTAGATGTGAGTATCTTAACCCAAATCTATTAACGCTCACTAATATGAATATAAAGATGAAATATGAGTTTTTTTTTTCAAATGTAGAAAGTGTAAGATACCGAAGATTTTAAAAACTCTTTTTTCTATTTGGAAACTCACAAAAGATTATAAAGATTTGAATGTGAGTGTATTACAAAATGAAAAAATAAGCTCACTAATTAAATATGAAGATGTAAACAATGAGCTTTATAAATTTGATTTTGGAGAGAAAATGATTTGAAGATATTTATAAACTCTCAAGAATGTTTTGACATGATTAAAGGATGAATATATGTGCAAGAGATGTATTACATGTGAGAAAAATGGTCAATTTATATATTTTACATAAAACCAGATGTTTATAGTCGTTATGCAGTTCTGAGACCGGTATGTGATAAGTACGGTTTATACCCACTTATTATTGCATTCTTACTTACTATTTTGTTAGATTCTGTGTCATTTAATGTATTTTTTAGTTTCTTTTATGTTTTATTGATAGGAAGCATTGAGACATGGATATTGGGGTAAATGGACTTGTTTTGGGACCTTACAGATGCATCGGAAGCACGCGAGAAAAAAGAAAACGTAGAAAAACCTATTCTGAAAATTTGGCCTCGCGTCGTGACGCCTAGACAAATGGCAGATACAGATTTCCTGAGGATTTGGCGATGCGACGTAAATTCCGGCGTCGCGACGCTGCGACAGAAGCCCAGAAACAACGCATAAGGACTCCAAGACTTTCTTATAAATATAGAAGCTCGTCCAAAACCCTAAGGGGGAGACTAATACACAACGAAGAGCTCTAAACACATATTTTAGAGAGATCCAAGGAGGAAGATTGAAGAGCGACGAGAGGAGACGAAGGCGGTGACGTCCGAAGATGAAGAGATTCGATTCAGGTTTAATCTTCTAGTTTATTGCTTTAAACTCTAATGATTTCTATTAGTTTCATGGCCCTATTTTCATTGTTATTATCTTTAGTCATGAACTAATTCTATTATTCTAGAGGATGATGTAGCCTATGCTTGAACCTATGTATTATTTGCCAATTTAATTGTTATAAAGTTGTGATTCAATTTATTTATATTATATTGTGTTTAATGCTTCTAGTTTGTTGGCCAAAAATTAAGATGATGAATGTTTAGAATCTATCGCTCGGGAGATGAGATTTTAAATAAGATCTAGAGAATATAACCTAAGAGATTTGTAGAGTTCGGGAGAATCTATAATCCATTTGAAGTCGTTAACAAAGAATCACATAGTGTAATGAATTGTTAATTACTAGATTTTTATAGGGATATCGAAGTCTGTAATTGATAATATATTCACCGGCACTCGGGAGAGGGAGTTAGAAAAATTTAGGGTTCTTGGCTTATAAACAATGCAACTGAATAAGAATTAAAAGACATGACAAATACATATGGGATAATTAGGTGAAATCAAACTCTAGAATCTATCTCATCTTGGTCTTTTCTAAATTTAATGTTTAGATTTCTCGCTTATGTAGTTTTTAGTCTTAATTTAGTTTATTTTAAATTGGTTTCTAAATAAAGTTAAGTTTATCAATTATAGTACTTAGTGAGAGTTAGATTACAATCACTATGGGTTCGACACTCTTTACTTATCTTTTACTAAAACTTGACACCGTATACTTGCGGTACGATAATCTCGTAACAAGTTTTTGGCGTCATTGCCGGGGATTGTTAATTTAATTCACATTAATACTATTACCAAATAACCTTAGCTTTAATTTAGATTTTTATTTTTATTTTTGTTATTATTTATTATTTTTGTTTTAGTACTTTTATTGTCTTTCTGTGCTTCAGTGAATGCGAAGATCCACAAGTCTTGACTCACTTCTGATTGATCCTAAAATAGAAAGAACAATGAGGAGACTAAGGAAAGAAAGCAACATTGAAAAATAAGTGATGGCGGCTGAAAATATAGAGAATAACCCACGCTAGGTGGCAATCCGAGATCACTTTAAACCAGTCATTGATGATAACTACTCTGGGATTGCACACCCTCCAATCAATGCTAGTAACTTTAAGCTGAAACCTGAATTGATCAACATTTTGCAAAAAAACCAGTTTGGGGATTCAGCTGTAGAGGATCCCAATGTTCACTTAAGGATGTTCTTGGAGATGGTAGATACTATAAAGATGAATGACATGACTAAAGAGACCATCAGGCTACGCCTATTCCCATTCTCTTTGAGGGATAAAGCGAGAGGTTGGCTGCAATCAATACCGATAGGAAGCATCATGATATGGCAGGATATGGCTACAACATTTCTTGCAAGGTTCTTTCCACCAGCTAAATCAACCCAACTGAGAACAGAAATTAGCATTTTTAAGCAGTTGGAGATCGAGAACCTGTATGAGGCATGAGAGCGCTTTGAAGATCTACTCAGGAGATGCCCACAGCATAATTTCGAAGACTGGGTTCAGATTCAGTCATTCTACAATGGGTTAAATGGTCCTAATAGAACCATGGTTGATGCAGCTGCTGGAGGAACCCTATTCAAGAAATCTGCTGAAGATGCTTATGTTTTACTGGAGGTGATGGCCATTAATAATTTCCAATGGCCAAGTGAACGCATTATTGTGCCTAAGGTGGCTGATATATACGAGGTGGATCCTATTGTTGCACTTACAGCTCAAGTGTCATCCCTCACGACTCATCTAGCAGTACTGACCAATCAACAGGGCCAACCATCTATTGAAGTTATTGCTGCTAATAGAATGATCTTACCTAACGGAGGTTATGAGCAAGTCCAATATGTGAAAAATCGGAACTTCAACAACTATAGAGGCAATCATATGCCTAACTATTATCATCCGAACTTGTAATATGCTAACACAGAGAATGTATTGCAACCTCCTCCTGGATTCAATAATCAAATAGCTTAGCAGAAACCATCATTAGAAGAACCTCATGAGCACGTTTGTTGCTAAAAGTTCAGAGAGGTTTGAGAAAAATGAGTCGAGGCTGAACAACATTGAAACACATATGGGAAATATAGGGGCAACAATGAAGTCCTTAGAAGTGAAAATTGGTCAGCTTGCGTCTTCCATGGCCAATCAACAGAAAAGGGTGTTTCCAAGCAATACCGAGGTCAACCCTAAATAGCAGTGTCAAGCCATAACCCTCAGGAGCGGAAAAGATATTAAAGATACTTCTCAGGACCAAGGTAATCAAGAAAAAGAGGTAAAAATTCAGGAAGAAATAGTAATAGACGAAGAGAACAGTACAACAGCTCATCCGTATAAGCCACATCTCATCCCGAAGACACTTTTGCCATACCCTCAGCGTTTTCAAAGGAAGAAATTGGATGCTCAGTTTGCTAAATTCCTAGACATCTTTAAAAAGATCCATATCAACATTCCAATCGATGACGCTTTGGAACAGATGCCCAATTATGTGAACTTTATGAAGAATATGATGTCCAAGAAGAGGAAGCTGGCAGATTTTAAAACTGTAGCACTCACAGAATAGTGTAGTGCTATCATACAAAAGAAGCTTCCTCTAAAGCTGAAGGATCCTGACAGCTTTACCATACCATGCACTATTGGAAATCGATATTTTGGTAAGGCACTATGCGATTTAGGTGCAAGTATAAATCTCAACCCCTTATCCATCTGCAAACAGTTGGGCATAGGTGAGGCAAAGCCAACCACCGTCACATTGCAGCTAGCAGGCAAATCCCTCATCTACCCACGAGGAATCATAGAGGATGTGTTGGTTAAAGTGGATAAGTTTTACTTTCCTGCTGACTTCCTTTTTCTTGATATGGAAGAGAATCATGACATCTCAATCATCATTGGGAGACCTTTCTTGGCAACAGACAGAGCAATCATTGATGAACAGAAAAGGTGAATTGATAATGCGAGTGAAGAACGAAGAAGTCACCTTTAGTGTTTTCAAAGCCATGCTGAGTCCTCAAGGTGATGAAGAATGTCGCATGACAGACACTATAAAGAAGGGAGTTGCAGTAGACAATGACCATATGTTAGACTCATCTCCATGTACTCAAGCCAACACGCAGGGTGAACCAATATTCAAGCAGCCAAAGAGCAAATTGGAGCCATACAAAGAAGATTCTTCGCAGCCAGAACTGAAATCGATTCCAAAATACCATAAAAAGAGGAAATCAATAGTCAATGCTCGCCTAAAGATGATCACTGGGAAACTCAAAAAGTGATCAAGCCAATTTTATCACATGTGTAGTCAAAGGTTTCAACCATCAGTAGACCCTGGGGGACCATCCATGAAAATATTGCCATAATCAGCCAAAAATTCCTTTTCATGTCCTAATCACCGCGAATACCAAAGAAAAAAGTCAATGAGATTATCTGGTCCGCTACATTGAAGCCACCATGACCACTTGGGTGGTTACGTCTGGCTGAAGACGTTAAACTTAGCGTTAGCGGGGAGACAACCCTTACATTTTGTTTATTTTTACTTTTATTTTTCTTTACTTTAGTTTTATTTTATTGTATGCTATTTGATAGTTTATTAGTTTGCATGTGTATTTATGCAGGTGTTAGCGCAAACCACACAGCCCGCGCAACCAAATTCTGACCAATAGGAGCCTGATCAACTCCATGCACGGTAGTGTTGTTCCTCACTTTTGTTTCTTTATGTTTATCTTACATTGAGGACAATGCAAGTTTTAAGTTTGGGGGTGTGTGCATGTAGTGAGAGTTCCTGCTATTAAAATAATAATAATAATATTAATATTAATATTAATAAATATATTTTTTAAGTCCTACGTAGTAAAGAATAAGTCTAATGATGAGTTTTGTTTACTTTAGATTAAATCTTATAAACGATAAGTTCCCAATTTACTTTTATATGATGCCTTGAGTAGGTGATCTAGGTTAGACTCGTAAGCACTTAACAATAGGTTTTTAGCAATCAGAACCTAAGTAATTGACAAAGTGACTTGTCGATGAATGATCGTTTGCTTAGATGTCTATCTCGAATTACTAGTGTTATGATGTATGGTATGATTAAAACAAAAGAAAAAAATTGATTGAAAAAAAATAAAAGCAAGAGAAAAAAATGAAAAAGAAGTTAAACCACCTATAACCGATAAGCGTGAAGCTAGTGTTAGGATCACCATGAGGAGAAATGCTACCTTAAAGGGTAGGTGTGTTGAAAAAAATGAAAAATGAGAAAAAAATTGTACCATACTGAGCACAGAAAAGGCAAATACAAAGTAATTTTGAAATATCTAGGTTGGTTTGGCCCATCAGATCTCAATTTTTGAGATGAAATCATTGAGTTGGCTTACTTAGGAGTCGAGCTATGAATGGACCTTTTCACACACACACACACACTAAGAGTCTGGCTTAGATGATTTATTCAAGAACTTGGATTTAAGTGCATTGACTACCTTGAGGTTATTTGATTTCATTGGTAGGCATTCTTTGAGGACAATATTATGTGCAACTACCAGGACTATTTTATTTTGTTTGCTTTTATATTTTTGCATGATTGCATGTGTGTGAATGATGTTTGTGGGTACTGTCGTTGTAACCCCTCAAGAGGCTATAACTCATCCACTCGGGCTGCCTAGGGGTTTAAAGGCTTGTTGCATACGCTAAATGCAATCGTGATCCCTACGAAAGTGGCCTAGTTAATTTATTTACTTTTGTTTGTTGATTTTTATTTAGTTTTTATGTAGTCTTTTGCTCAGAACTAGCAAAATCTTAAGTTCGAGAGTGTTTGATAAATGCGGTTTATACCCACTTATTCCTGCATTCTTAGCTTATTATTTTGTTAGATTCCGTGTCATTTAATGTATTTTTTAGTTTCTTTAATGTTTTATTGTTAAGAAGCATTGAGACATGGACTTTGGGGTAAATTGACTTGTTTTGGGATCTTACGAAAGCATCGGAAGCACGCGGGAAAGCAGAAAACGCAGAAAAACCTATTCTAAAAATTTAGCCTAGCGTCGTGATGCCCAGACAGGATGGCACACATAAATTTCCCGAGGATTTGGTGTTGTGACGCAAATTTCGGCGTCGTGATGATACGACAGAAGCCCAAAAACATTAGTTTTCAATATTCTACACGCATAAAGACTCCAAGACTTCCCTATAAATATAGAAGCTCATCCAAAATCATAAATGGGAGACTAATACACAACAAAGAGCTCTAAACACATATTTTAGAGTGATCCAAGGAGGAAGATTGAAGAGCGACGAAAGGAGACGAAAGGATTCGATTCGAGTTTAATCTTATAGTTTCTTTCTTTAAACTCTAATGATTTCTATTAGATTCATGACTCTATTTTCATTGTTATTATCTTTAGTCATGAACTAACTCTATTATTCTATAGGATGATGTAGCCTATGCTTGAACCTATGTATTATTTACCAATTTAATTGTTATAAAGTTGTGATTCAGTTTATTTATATTCTCTTATGTTTAATGCTTCTAGTTTGTTGGCCACAAATTAAGATGATGAATGTTTAGAATCTATCACTCGGGAGAGGGGATTTTGAATAAGGTCTAGAGAATATAATCTAGGAGATTTGTAGAGTTCGAGAGAATCTATAATCCCTTTGAAGTCGTTAATAAAGAATCACAGAGCGTAATGAATTTTTAATTACTAGATTTTTATAGGGATATCGAAGTCTGTAATTGATAATATATTCACTCGGCACTTGGGAGAGGGAATTAGAATAATTTAGGGTTCTTGGTTTATAAAAAATGTAACTGAATAAGAATTGAAAGACATGACAAATATATATGGGATAGTTAGGTGAAATCAGACTCTACAATCTATCTCATCTTGGTCTTTTCTAAATTTAACGTTTAGATTTCTCGCTTATGTAGTTTTTAGTCTTAATTTAGTTTATTTTAAATTGGTTTCTAAATAAAGTTTAGTTTATCAATTATAGTACTTAGTGAGAGTTTGATTACAATCATTATGGATTCGACAAACTTTACTTATCTTTTACTAAAACTTGACACCGTATACTTGCGGTACGATAATCTTGCAATAGTATGCCAATTTACAAGCCCGGTATGTCTATCTCTGGGATCGGTATGTCGATCAAGTAAGTTTCTGATGACCAGTCAATCCTGACAACACTCAGTATTTTGGCCATAACTTACTCTAGAAAATTTCAAATCACGCTCCTTAAATTTCTAAATAACCAAAACACATAGATCTATCATCAGTAAAAAGGTCAATCTCAAAATTGTTAAGATGAATTTTATGGAATGTTTCTAATATGAAAGGCCTGTACAAAATGATCATCATAAACATGCTGAGTAATATAGCTCTAGCATAAGTTCTAGATATCAGAATTGTGTTCTGTTTGATTCATAGCAACCTAGAGACATATATATATCTAATGATATTTTAAAAAAATAATAATAATTCATCTGTTTGATAATTTTTCAAAAATATTTTCCGATGTACTTCTCCATTTCATTTTTGGTGCAAATAAAGTGCAAATGATTTCTTAAGCATTTTAAGCCATTTTAAATGCAAGTGATGTAAAATGTTTGATTCCTAAAAGTATTAAAATATTTGAATAAACTCACTTACAATTAGATTTAGCTCTTAATAATCATTTTGATATTAATCTTACTAGACTCTTGATTTGTCTTTTTATCATATTTTTGTTCTCTTGATCATCTTATAGCTCATTTTGGCTTTTTATCATTCGTTTTTGCTTCTTTAGCCTCATCGCACTGGATTCGCTAATATTTGGACATTTTGACACCATCGAAATCAAGTCGGTAAAGATGATCATGCCAAAGTAGGTATTTGAGCTTCATATCTTTGAGCATTTTTGCTTCATTTGTATCTTCAAAATCCTGGTATCAATAATTTCCCCATTTTGATGATGGCAACTTCATGTACCTCAATATGTGTATCTTTCTTTGATTCTATGATTTTAGGAAAATACACTCAAAAAGAAAGATTAGCTTGTGGTGCATTCCTTTACTCTCTCCCCTTTTGACATTAACAAAAAGGTGAGAAGGAAAATGAAAACTCTCACTTCTTAAAACAAAGGGTACCATGTAAACATAATCCATAAAAATTTTAACCAAGAAAAACATGGATTCATGATTAATTCAATTTATATATTATTTAATATAAGTGGCATATTCATTTAAGCATAACAATTGCACCTAAATATCTTATCAATTAAGCATAGCAATTGCATGAGATTATTACAAATTTTCAATAATTTAAGTAGTCTAAAGAAACTAAAATAACATTTCAAGCATATTGACTAGAAGCAATAATAAATCATAAGGGCTAAAGATTCCAACCAATTTGCCTTGATGATTTGAATAGCCATAAAGCTCCCCCTCAAGTTGTGCTATCTAATAAAATACTTGGAAACAAGGTTAACACAAGTATACGAGTTTTCTCCCCCTTAAAGTGATACTAGTTGAAAAACAAATAAATTTCCTTATTTTTCCCTTTTGAGAAAATATAATGTAGATAAGGAAGAAAAACAATTGCATATTAATTGTAATAAGATATATCATTGAATCCAAATATTCATATTCATTTCATAAGACCAAAAGATTCAATATTTCATCTCATTATCCATAATATGCAATTCATCAGTCAAACAATTTGAATCATTTGAAAACATCATTTTAACAATCTAAATACATAATCAATCATAAAAGTCAAATGTTTGCTTGAAATCAATTCTTGACAATATAAAACTTAAAGACATTTTAATCAATAAAATTACTCAATATGCTTTTCAATCATCATACAATTAATCTGAAAATCAGTTATATAATTTAAAAATAAAAACATGAGCTTGATCATATATATGACAATTTGTGCTCATAATCTTAATATAAAATATTTAAACACCACAAATTGTTTAATTCAACTTTAACTAAAAGCATCACTAATAATTCACATAATTCATTTATATATGCTTATCATGCCAAGTGATTGCAATAGTTTGTATACCTCTACTCACTTGAGGAGTGTGCAAGATTCATCACCTTAGTCGTTTTGAGGTTGCGCTAGGTATTCTCCTTATTGAGCTATTTTCTCATTTTGTATTAAGTTTTTGGGATCATTTATATTTCTCGTTAATTATTTTTCCCAAAGCTTCACCTATAAAATCAATCAAATAAATTTTGGTATCCAAACTTTCTTGGATCCATGGGGGTTAATTTTGGTTCCTTTGAGAATCCAAATAACATTCATATTTTTCTTTTTAGTCCAACAATCATAAATTTTGCAACCTTTCATATTACATGTATAGCATACAACATTTGATTTAATAACTTTAGATATATCTGCATATGATGAATATGTATATGAATTGGAGCCTTTATAAAATAATTTTCCAAATATTTTTGCTTCATGCGAGGATTATATCCTAATCCACGTTTTCCAAAAATACCTCTTTGTGAACCATGTAGCATTTTGAAATTATTTTCACCTTGAGTGAACTTGGTCACAATGTCACGCAAATCATCTATTTTCTTGTTTAAATCACCATTTTCAATTTTCAAAAATTAACAAGCATATGATGATTTAGAAGTAGATGTTTTATTTTGCATGTTCTCTATACAATCCTCATGTTATTATTTGTGTTGAAGTTGGTGCTTGGAGTGTCAATCTGAATTGTACATTTTATTATTTATTAATAAAATAACTATATTTTCATTTCATACATTATTAATGGTATTGTCATTATGCGTATTAAATTGATGTATATATATGCTTAGCATGACATCGACCTTAGAATAGTCTAATAGTAATATTGGCCACTAGGTGGTCCGACATTAGGATAAGTATTACTATTGAAAACTATTCTTAAAGTATATATATTCCTAGTCCTTGGTTTTGGAATACGATCAAATTCCTATAACCTAGAAGACTAGCACATGTCTTATATTGGAATTGGAGTTCCAATGGTTTAACCCGATGTACCATGAGCTTTAGAAGCTCGTATAGATATGTGGGTATTGGTTGGACCAAATACTGAATGACTCACAGGTGATTCCTAATATTTGAAAGTACACACCACCGTCAATAGGAATTTCCTCGAGTCGAGTAGCATATATAATCCTTTGACTATAGGATAACATTGATTTTGTGTGAGATCCTCCACACTTTGATGCCATGTATATCAGAAACCTTTCATGGTATGGCCTCTAGATGTTCGTTGGGAGTGGACCGATGCACTCAGTAATAAAGTGTGAAACAAGATTGGATCTGTTGGCCCGTATATGTACCATAAGGGGTTTAGGTATCCATTTGAGTAAAGTCACGATTCTTAAAACTTTGGCCAAAGTCGATCACCTAGGGTCGATCGCATTAGTTATAAAGAATCATGGACATGTCGACATGAGATGTGCGCCTTGGAAACTTTACAGTGTATTCTATGTGTCCTAAGCACAACTCGGATAGCCAATGACGAAGGGATTGTTATGTAGGAAATACTTTCCTTGCGCAACGGAAACGGTTTTGGCACACATATCGGACTTGAAAAAAATTTTATGCCCTTCTCCTTTAATTGTCGAATGGAACCAGCAGTACCACTGAAGTTTTGCTACTGATTTTAGGAAAATTTCAGTCCCGAAACAGCTCCCGAACAGCCCTCAAATAGCAGCACAAAACCGGACTATTTTAACACCCGAAATGCGCCCAACACACTCCCGAACAGCCCCTGAAATTGCGTGGACAGTGGCTGTTTTTTTGTTCTGATTTTTCACATGAAAACAACCCCAACACAGCCCCAAAACACCACTATATGTTCCCAAAAATTCTGGATTAAAATGAAACCAAACTGGGTTCCGTTTCACTAAGTAAAGGGGCGACAGTGAGCAATATGAAGCCTCACTGCAGTGAATAAGAAAATAAGATGAATATGAAGAAAAGTTCGACACCACAAGTCTTCCGAGCTATGTCTTGTTTGTTAGGGATATGCCCTATACCCAACTTGTGGATGGGCTATATGTACATGTATTTGTAATATTTTCATTTATTAATAAAATGCCAATCTTTATTATACGTGTCTTACATAACTTATATGAATCATCAATACTGTAATAAAGCCCTTGGAGTAATAAGACGATGGCTTCCAAGCCTTATGAGAATCATTACTCGTAAATGTTCCTAGTCATAGTTTTGTGAATAATCTGGGCGTTCACAAAGTGGAGAGACTAGCATGATGATATGATCCACCCTTAAGTGGGGTAGCCGATCTCATATGCTACTGGCGGAGATCCGTCCGCTTGGTGTATCACATGGATGCATGAGTTGCTCGTGTCCATCGAACTGACCGCCGAAAGTTTTCATATGGAGTGTTTATCTCATGTGTCTGTGAGAAATTTTATGTATCGATTATATGACTAGTCCTTAGACTTGAGGTCTTTACAATCTTATGTGTGGATCAAATAACTTTGACGCTCTCCTTCCCCGGTTCAAAAGATCCGGTCATAAGGTATGATTGGGTCATTTGTTGAAACACATGAAGTTTGTAAAGATACAACATAGAATCGCCACTCTCTCGGATAATATTTTCTTATAAGAGTAGTATTCCAGTTCGCGGGTTGATATGTGTGATCAGTGCTTGAGACTGTGGCCATAGCGGAAAAATCATGTGAGATTCTTGGGTTAGCACGATTCATGACACTATCAACATCATACCTTTGACCATATGGGTAGACACTTTCAGTACCCTAGGTCAATAGGTGGGGATACAGTGAGGAGAGGGACCATATCATATGTAAATCGCATACAGAATGAGTATATATATCTTTCTTTCCCATTAGGGGGCTTTGGCATGTTGCTAGATGTCAACATTGGTCATTGAAATCGAACGACCATATGATCAGAGGATAATTTATGTTCGATTAAATTATCACGATTCATTTCATGTCCAAATTGAGGGGAACCCAAAAGGTCACACACAACAAAGTCGAAATCAATGGTTAACAATGAATAGTACAAATATAACAGCATATATAATTGCTGTAGGAATTGTTCATAAATGGTTCAATGTGTTTAATTATTGAACAAATCATTTATTAGGTTCCATAGTGGCTTATGAATTGGTGAATGACGATAGGGGCACTTTGGGAATTGGAATAAATAAATAAATTACCATTCACGTGAATAGTAAAAAAAATTTTTATTTGTTTTGAATTCCAATTCAGCCCAAACTCTTATTAGGGTTTTATAATCTCATTAAACCACTAAATTAAGATCCAATGGCTAAGATTAAATTAGCTTTTATCCCACATCAGATTCTTAATTAATTTTGTTGTCTTTGGAGCACTATATAAACCCAAAGAAATCTTCACAAATTTGCTACACCAAAACCTTTCATATCTTGGGTTTATATAAGCGAGAAAATCTAAAGTTTAAGAGTATGCCACTGATTTTGAGGATCCTTAAGTCTTATTGACTAGAGGATCCTCGAGTTAAAAGTTTTGAGGTATTTGCCTAGGCTAGTACCAAGGGCAAAATACCCATGCACTCAAGGCGTAGTCTTGCCGTTGAGTTTTGGCTTTGGTGTGTGCATCTTTGGAGGCCACACACTTGAGTGGCTCTTTGGAACGTGGAAGAGCTTGCTGAGTTTGAGAAAAGCTTTTAGATTGGAGGGAGGACTGGAGGAGTCTACGGTTCAAGTAAGTCTTTTCCTTTATTTATTTTATTTAGAGTTCTTAAGATAGTTATCATGTTTAGGTTGATTTTCTTTGCATGTTTTATGAGTTTTATGCTTAGAATATATAGTAACATGCCTAGGCTTGTAGAATAATCAAAACATATGGGTCATGGGCAAAGAGAAAGCGGCATAATAATTTTGATTTTCCGTTGCGCACTCGCGGCCACTTCCGAACAGCGGTATCAGCGCGCCTTTTTTGTTTTGATTTTTTCTCTCTCATTTGAACTCTAAATTGGGTGTTTAAAAGCTCGTTGGAAAGCTAACACCCTAAAATTCATTTTAGGCACAAGTTTTGCATGATTTGGTTAATATTTGAATTGTGAAATTGCATTTAAAGTTCATGCGTTTGCAGAAAAACGTGAATAGTAAATTTATTTGAATAAAATAAAATGCAATATCATAATTAAATATTAATCAAAGCTATTTAATGCCTAAAATAATTCCAACATATTAAAACTCACATGCTTGATGATTCTATGTATGATTAGAATTGGCATGATTATTTTAGGGTGCAAGCATCTAGAGACTTTCTAAGAAATAGAGAGTGTATTGTTTATCCCTTAGCTAAGTAATTATTCTGTGATGAACTTAGAGATTTATTACCTTTAAGGCTAATAAATATAAATCACTTGTTTATAATAAAAGACATTATAAAAGATACAAGTGGGTTGGGACCAAGGGGTTAATAAAACTTTCCAAACTAAAGTTAATTTAACCAAAGGTATTACTAGAGTTAGATAATGATTTGGTGTCTTCCTTCACTCATTACCTTTTTATAGCCAAAAGGAAAAGCTGTGAAGACATCTAGATAATCATTTACTCAAAGCTTACCTTAAAGCATATTTAAAGTGTTGGACTAATTTGGAGGACCTATTGTTTATTCCTGTCACCAATGCAATAAGAGCCTAAGAGGTAAGAGTATTTAAGAGAGTTCGCTCCATCCTCACTCTGGGGAATTTTCAATGGAGGAATCCATTTGACAGTTATTCACTTAAACTTGCTAAAATCCTCAATAATAGTTTAAGTCTAAAATTTGCCTCTCATTGTAAAGTATAGACCCAAAGGGCTTAAACCGTATTGGCAGGACTAGGCTTTACCAGACTGACCAATACCAATTTGTCCCTAAATCGTACTATTGACAATGGTTTGACTTTTCTGAGTCATAAGACGCAGCGACCCTTAGGCATGGTCTTATAACTTAGTGGCAAAAATTGGGTGTCCACAAGGACTAGCGTAAGCTATGGCATGTTTGATTGCCCAACCCAATGATCAAGGAATTGTGATTTATATCATAAATCGGTTGGGAACCTACCTAATTATCATATTTTATAACGATCGGCCCTAGTCGGAGTTATGAAATGATGATAATGGGATCCTTGCCCACAAGAAATCCATCATATTATGGTTGATGCGATTTGCTTAAAATTTTAAAACAATTGAGTGGGAGCAACTTCATAATATTAAAAGCCCATATTATTATGAAACATTAATGAAACATATTCCTAATTTTAACATTTTCTCTTAACAGGTGGGTTAAAATATTTCACAAATGGTAAACAGAGTATCACTTTGTTCCATCCTTGAAGAGCATAAGCTCAAAGGGGACAACTACAATGACTGGTTTAGAAACCTTAAAATTATCTTACGACAAGAAAATATTTTCTATGTTCTTGAAAGACCTTTTCTCCCTGAAGCCGCAAAATATGCTGACCAAGATACATTTGATGCTTGGAAGAAACACGTCGATGATGATGAGCAAGCAGTTTGCATAATGCTTGGCTCTATGTCGGACGAACTTCAGAAAGCTCACGAAGATATGGATGCTCAAACCATCATCTTCACTTGAAGGAGTTGTATGCAACTTCCGTTCATACCGTGAGATTCCAAGTGTCATGTGCCTTATTCCAAACAATGTATAATGAAGGATCTGTTAGTGGACATGTGCTTAAGATGATTGGCCACATTGAAAAATTAGCCAACCTCGGGTTCATCATAGATCATGAGATATGTCACGATCTAATTCTTCAGTCCTTACCAAAAGAATTCTCTAACTTTATTATGCAGTTTCATCTGTCTGATAAAGAAACTACTTGAGCAGAATTACACAATCTGATAAAGCAAGCAGAGAAGGACTTGAAACCGGAGCTTAAAACCTCTGTCATGCTTACGGGTAAAAACTTGAAGCCACGAGGGCCAAAGAAAAATAAGGGCAAGGCCAAGGCTCCAGATCACCTAAAGCCCAATGGTAAGGTGGAGAACAAAAAGGGAAAGGGGAAATGTTTCTTTTGTGGAAAGAAGGGTCATTGGAAGAAAGACTGCAGATCCTTGAAAGCCAAGGAAGCTAGGGAAGCCCAAGAGGCCAAGAAGCCCAATGCTTCATGTATGTTGTATATGATTGAACTATATTCTCAAAACTCTGAACCTTCTACTTGGGTGCTTGACACCGGTTGTGGGACTCACTTGTGTAACAATGTGCAGGGCCTGAGAAACAGTAGGAGACTCCGTCATGGGGAGGTTGACTTACGCATGGGTAATGGAGCAAAACTGGCTACATTGTGCGTGGGGACTTATTCATTAGTTTTACCGAATGGTTTAGTTTTAGACTTAGAAGATTGTGTTTATGTACCTTCTCTAGTAAAGAACGTCATTTCAATTTCTTCTTTATGTAATAAATGATTTTCATGCCTAATAAGTTGTAATGAATGTTCTATTCATTTCAATGAAATAAAATATGGAGATGGTATTTTGAATAATGGTATCTATGTCTTATAAATTAACAAAGAATGTTCAACCTCTAATATATACAACGTTAACTCGAATAATCTCAATGAATCACTTCTATGGCACAGTCGCTTAGGTCATATCAATGAAATAAGATTAACTAAGCTACATAAGGATGGGTATTTCAAACCATTCAAATATAAACCTTATGGAACTTGTAAGTCTTGTTCACTTGGTAAAATGACCAAATTACCCTTCAAATGTAAAGGACAACGTGCAGCGGAGACATTAGAACTCATATACTCTGATGTATGCGGACCAATGTCAGTCACCGCTAGAGGTGGATTCTCCCACTTCATTACCTTTATCGATGATCATTCGAGATATGGGTATGTGTACCTTATGCGGTACAAATCTGAAGCCTTTGAGAAATTCAAAGACTTCAAGGCTGAAGTAGAAAACCAGCTTAATAAAAGTATTAAGTCACTAAGGTCTGACCGAGGTGGCGAATACTTAAGCAATGAATTTCAAGATTACTTGAGAGAAAATGACATTGTTTCCTAGTCGACTCCTCCGGGAACTCCACAGCATAATGGGGTCTTCGAAAGGAGAAATCAGACATTATTAGATATGGTCTGATCAATGATGCCAGACACGGATCTACCTCTTTCATTTTGGGGTCTTGCTTTAGAAACTACAACACTACTACTAAACCAAGTTCCTTCCAAGACTGTTAGTCAAACACCATATGAGTTATGGTCTAGGAAACGTCCTAGTCTTAGTTATCTAAGAGTTTGGGGATGTGACGCATATGTCAAGCTCACACAAACTAACAAATTGGATGATAGGGCAGTTAAATGTAAGTTTGTAGGATATGTCTTGGACTCAAGAGCATACGTGTTCTACGTCACAAATGAACAAATAATATTTGTCTCACGAAATGCTAAATTTCTAGAGATTGAATTCCTTCTCAAGAAATATAGTGGGAGTAGACTTGACTTCGATGAGGTACGAGAAGAACAAACTAACATAGAACTAAACCTCAGGCCCCTCAAAAAGGCAGCGACAGAATAACCACAAGGTTATGAACTCAGAAGGTCTGGTAGGGAAAGACATGAGCCTGAAAGATGTGGTTTCCATAGTGATGAGGAACATGATCAGGTCATTGATAATGACGATCCCACCAGTTATGACGAAGCAATGCGTGACATTGATTCAGTCAAGTGGCTTAAGGCCATGAAATCCGAAATAGACTCTATATATCATAATCTAGTCTGGGACTTGGTAGATGCACCTGAAGGGATAAAACACATAGGCTGCAAGTGAATTTACAAGCGTAAAACTGATACAGAAGGCAAAATCCAAACCTATAAGGCTAGGTTGGTGGCGAAAGGTTATAGACAAATCCAAGGAATTGACTATGACAAAACCTTCTCGCCTGTTACAATGATAAAGTCCATTCGAATTTTACTGTCACTAGCTGCACACTTTGATTATGAGATTTGACAGATGGATGGCAAAACAGCTTTCCTTAATGGGAACCTCGTAGAGGAAGTCTATATGACACAACCTGAGGGGTTTTCATCTAAGGATGAACATAATAAAGTATGCAAGCTTAAACGATCCATTTATGGACTCAAGCAAGCCTCCAGAAGTTGGAATATACGATTTGATGAGACAATCAAAGAATTTGACTTCATCAAAAATGTAGACGAGCCTTGTGTTTATAGGAAAAGTAGTGGGAATGCTGTTGTATTTATTGTATTATATGTCGATGACATATTAATCATCGGGAATGATATTCCCATGATGCAAGCCACCAAGTAATGGTTATCTCAGAATTTCTCCATGAAAGATTTGGGAGAAGCAGCCTACATCCTCGGCATTAAGATCTACCGTAATAGATCTAAGAGGTTGTTAGGACTTTGTCAATCTTGATACATAGATAAAATTTTGAAAAGATTCAAAATAGAAGATTCCAAAAGAGGTAATTTACCTACTTGTCATGGAATAAAATTATCTAAGGAGCAATGTCCACATACTCCTTCAGATAGAGAGCGTATGAGTAGGATCCCTTATGCTTCAGCAATAGGATCGATCATGTATGCCATGCTATGTACAAGACCTGATGTCTCTTATGCTCTTAGCATAACGAGCAGGTATCAGGCAAATCCTGGTGAGCAAAATTGGGCAGCTGTCAAAACAATCCTCAAGTATCTGAGAAGAACTAAGGATGTGTTTTGACATACGGAGATTGTTCTGAGATGAAAGTCATTGGTTACAGTGATGTGAGCTTTCAGACCGATAGGGAAGACAGCAGATCGTAAACAGGATACCTGTTTACTTTGAATGACGGTGCTGTCAGTTGGAAAAGCTCAAAGCAGTCAACTACAGCAGACTCCACCACTGAAGATGAGTATATTGCAGCATCTGAGGCTGCTAAAGAAGCAGTCTTGATAAAGAAGTTCATCACGGAGCTGGAAGTGCTTCCCGCGATAAAGAATGGTGTCACGATGTACTGTGACAACACGAGCGCCATTGCTCAATCAAAGGAACCAAGGTCCCACTAGAAATACAAGCATGTACTCAGGCGATTTCATCTCATCAAGGAGATTGTTGAGATAAAAGAAGTTATTATAGAGAAAATACCCACAGAAGATAATCTTGCAGATTTTCTCACTAAAGGGTACAGAAAGTTTCTACCCATATGGTCAAAGGTATGATGTTGATAGTGTCATGAATCGTGCTAACCCAAGAATCTCACATGATTTTTCCGCTGTGGCCACAGTCTCAAGCACTGATCACACATATCAACCCGCGAACTGGAATACTACTCTTATAAGAAAATATTATCCGAGAGAGTGGCGATTCTCTGTTGTATCTTTACAAACTTCATGTGTTTCAACAAATGACCCAATCATACCCTTATGACCGGATCTTTTGAACCAGGGAAGGAGAATGCAAAGTTATTTGATCCACACTTAAGTTTTAAAGACCTTAAGTCTAAGGACTCGTCATATAATCGATACATGAAAGTTCTAACAGACACATGGGATAAACACTCCATATGAAAACTTTTGGCAGTCAGTTCGATGGACACGAGCAACTCATGCATCCATGTGATACACCAAGCAGACGGATCTCCGCTAGTAGCATATGAGATCGGCTACCCCACTTAAGGGTGGATCATATCATCATGCTAGTCTCTCCGCTTTGTGAACGCCCAGATTATTCACAAAACTATGACTATGAATATTTAAGAGTAATGATTCACATAAGGCGTGGAAGTCATCGTCTTATTACTCCAAGGGCTTTATTACAGTGTTGATGATTCATATAAGTTATGTAAGACACGTATAATAAAGATTGTCATTTTATTAATTAATGAAAATATTACAAATACATGTACATATAGCCCATCCACAAGTTGGGTATAGGGCATATCCCTAACAATCTCCCACTTGCACTATAGCCAACTAGTACGAATCTGGACACATACTCTCGAGTGTGCCTATCATGCTTTTGTTGAGTCATCACACACAACAAAGTCGAAATCAATGGTTAACAGTGCACAGTACAAATATAACAGCATATATGATTGATGTAGGAATTGTTCATAAATGGTTCAATGTGTTTAATTATTGAACAGATCATTTATGAGGTTCTATAGTGGCTTAGGGATTGGTGAATGACTATAGGGGCAATTTGGGAATTGGAATAAAAAATAAATTACCATTCACGTGAATAGTAATGTGAATAGTAACGTGAATAGTAATTTTTTTTATTTGTTTTGAATTCCAATTCGGCCCAAACTCTTATTAGGGTTTTATAATCCCATTAAACCACTAAATTAAGATCCAATGGCTAAGATTAAATTAGTTTTTATCCCACATCGGATTCTTAATTAATTTTGTTGTCTTTGGAGCACTATATAAACCCAAAGAATTCTTCACAAATTTGCTACACCAAAACCTTTCATATCTTGGGTTTATATAAGTGAGCAACTCTAAATTTTAAGAGTAAGCCACTGATTTTGAGGATCCTTAAGTCTAATTGACTAGAGGAACCTCGAGTTAAAAGTTTTGAGGTATTTTCCTAGGTTAGCACCAAGGGCAAAATGTTGGACAATTATGACCCATAGCGTCACTATTTGTACAGATCACGGTGTTGTTGTACAAATTAACTATGTGACAAAAGAGATTGCACTCTTATCATTTATGATTAGATCACCTAGATGTATAAATGATGAGAGGTCCCTATGATTTGTTCCTGGACGGAGGATGATATGAGACAGTATCAGTCCACGAAGGATAAATCATTAAACATCCCTAGTCAGAGCATTATCGAGAATGGACATCGATGAATGCGTAAAAGACTAGTATTACACTTGTACGCGTTGTGAGGGCACAACGACATAGTTCTCATATATTTGGGTATATGATACTCATGCAAGTGTAATAGGAGGTTGTGTTTCACCGATGGTACGGGAAACAACTTCTCTCTGGATAAGACCCCCTCGGAATTCCATTGGTAATATGACTATGTGTCTATGGAAATCCGAAATCTCTAAGAGTGATTTGTGTGTGAATAAATCAAAGGGAGTTGCGGAAATACTCACATTGATCGGATTTAGGATTTCAAAAATTCCTCATTTGTTGGATGTAATGGAAGCTCCAAGCCTTCTTATTAGATTCCAAACTCTAGGATTGGTTTCCCTATCACCTTCATTTGTCTCTTTAAAGTGCTAGCTTTGTAGAATTTTGCAACAAAATTCCATGGGAGAGGAAGCATGCTCACAGTTTTGGAGAAAGGAAGAATAGTGAATAGTGATTTATCTTACTTCCAAAGTTTGACTTGTTAATTTATATTAGGTTGGTGTGTAAGATTTGGTTTGAGTGTAGAAAAAGCAATCTCAAGCTTTTACTCAACAAATTACCAAATTCCATCAAGTATCAAACACATTGATCTAAGTTGGTGGGCCCCACTTCAAATTCCAAATTTAAGTCGGACAACCCAACATGCAACTTAGCTCGGGCCCGAGTTCGTTTAATTCCGAATTAAACGAATTTACCGTTGCGACTTAATTAAATCCAATTTAATTAAATAATAATGTCTCGCAATATTATTACGTAAGTAGTTTATGAATTAATTCCAAATTAATTTATTCGCTTGAATTAAAATCCAATTTTAATTCCGCGTTGAAATCTAATTTCAATTAATATATCTAATATATTATTTTAGCCCAATTAAATAAATTAAATAGTAAAATCCAATTTCACTATTAAATTTACTTTGCCGATTAATTCCAAATTAATCACGTTCTCTCTTCTCGATGAATTTAATCCCAGATAAATTCTCAACGCAATTAATCCCAGATTAATTCTTTCTCTGTTAATTATTCCCAGATTAATTCTTGCCGTAATTAATCCCAGATTAATTTTCTCTCATAATTAATCCCAGATTAATTTTGTTCGAGTCAAATGTCATCGGTGAATCTTTGAGAAGCGACCCAAGAGATCTCTGGATATGTTGGCAGTAAATATGGTCATCAGACTATCCGAACACGTGCATACCCAGTACCACATTCTTACCGATTTACAAGACATGGTTGGCTTCTAGCAAAGCATCGTGTCTACCCAATTCTCCAGAAATATTCTTTAAATGAATATATAATCTTTATCAGGCATAGTATACAGTGTATTGCGTATTACGATCCAGTATCGGATGTCACATGTTAGGCCTGGGGCTGGAATTGTATCTGCCCCGTATGAAGCATATATCGGATCACTGGCAACTAGTCTCTATAATAGGATAATCATGACCTAGTCATATTATCCCGATGAGTGCAGTACTTAAGAGTACCAGTTCTGTATCTCTGCGTGATCATCATCTCCATATGACTGAAGTGATACTTTCATCTTGACATCACACTCAATACACTATGATTCTCAGTATACCCAGAAGAGGCGTACACAGAACCTGTTAAAGCCCCGGAAGACCGAAACCAAAGTATACTGATTGTCGCAAGTATTAACGATGCAAGTCTCAGGTTAAGACCAAATACACCTACCCTGATTCGGATTCCCATGGACACATAGTCATACTACCAATGGGATTCCGAGGGGTCTATCTAGAGCGAAGCTGTTCCCGTACCATCGGTAAACAGAACCTCCTATCACACTTGCACAAGTATCCAATACTTAAATGTATGAGAACTATGTCGTTAAGCTTCCATAACGCGCACAAGTGTAATACTAGCCTATTCCGTATTATCGATGTCCAGTCTTGATAATACTACGACTATGGATATTTGATGATTAAACCCTTCGTGGATTAATACTGTCTCATATCTTATTAATCCGGTACTAATCATATAGACTTTTATCATTTATATATCCAGGTAATCAAATTACAAATAATAAAATAGCAATTTCCTTTGTCACATAGTTAATTTTGTACAAGCACACCATGTCCTTTACAAAATAGTGATGTTATGGGTCATAATTGTCCAACAGTAAAGACTCATAAGAGTAAGAAACCAAAGAGGACAATTATCAAGAATATAGCATATTTAACTTATAAAGAGTCTCATTGTATTGTGATAAAAGGACTAGTAAGAGAATAACACATGAACCAAAAGATTTAGCAGAGATTTCCTAAGCAATCGAAGTTGATGGAGTTTTCAGGCGAATAAAGACGAAAGAATTTCAAGGAACTGGGATGAGAAGGAAATCTAAGTATAGGAGTAAACTTCATAAGGAGCAATAATATAGGAAGAATAGTAGGACTCTGAGATAGAGTAATGAATACAGATATTTAAGCAACAGAGACTAGTGGGAAGAAATACAGAGGCAGCACAATGGAGTTTTTAGAGAGCATGACTCCAGAGGAGATTCACAATAAGAGGTAGTATGATCGATAGTCGGAAGGAGGATCAAGAGTGAAGTTGAAGCAGGAAACTCAGGTAGTATCTAGCAGAAGAATCTTAGTACGAGAGTCGATGCCAGATGTGTAAACACGGAAAATTATAGGCTTATAGATAATCAGCAAGCACAATCATAACATGAGTAGCTACTGAGATTACCACCATTAGTAAGACGTCGGGACCCATCCCACCCTCACAACCCTCGATATACAACAGCAACAAAGATGGACCCCGGTTTTTACTTTAAGGATATTCCCAGAAGCAATTGAATACACAGTAAATTAGGTCGAAATATAAAAAAATCTTCATATTTTATACAGTTCGGGGTAAAAAGAGAAAATGACGCTAAATAAAAGGTTTAGAAAAAAGACAGTCTTTATGAGATGATTAAGAGAGAAATAGTAGTCAAGCAATAACGAAATGCAAAAGAACCAACGATAGACATACCCATAAAATTTGTAAGGGTTGATGCCCCTCAAGATAAAAAGACAGATACAGAGGAACCAGAAGTTCCATAAATAGTTAAGAACAAGAAAGAAAACAGAAAGGACATCAAGTAAAAGATGGAGGTGGAACTGTTAAGATACAACAACAATAGAAAAATGATGACAGAAGAGTTTAGTAATGAGAAAGATTTTCAATGGTATCACAGAATAGTACGTTTTTTTTCAAAGTTGGGATAAGACTGGAATTCTATTATATGAATAAGAGGAGAAAGATAATGATAGTGACTCGTATGTTTCCCTTCACAGCGCATTGTTAAGGATGATGCATAAGATGACTTGAAAAGAGATTTATTGAAGTATAACCTAGAGACGATCAAGGAAACTAAGAGTACCGAAATTATTGAGAGTGGGACAGCACTTGACAAGATAAGAATCAATGGATAATTAAAGGTGGGGTATTCTAGAATGACAATAGGCAAGGAAAAAATAGTCGGCGTGGAGACAGTAACCGTACTGGTACTAGCAAATGAACTAAAGGTGCATACAATCAGGCTTAACATAGATACCTTGTCCCAAACTCTGTAGACAATCGAGAAGGATCGCCAAAAAAAATACCCATAAGTAACGTTATAAGTTGAGAGCCTTCGGTTGATAAGATAGTACAAGAAAATTTAGCTATGAGCTATGAAATCCTAAACCCATCGATAGTCGAATATGTGAGAACTCGAATGAAAGAGCTCATAAGCAGTGGGAGCTTAATAAGGAGAAAAGAGAAAGAGTCAAATAGTTAATTAAGATATAATAATGGAGGATAGAATAAGATCTAGTATGTAGAACTAATGAAATACCTAATAAGATATATCTTGTATAATCATTAAAGTGGTTATACTATAAAGAGTAACCGAAGAACCTGAGGTATACTCAAGTCAAGGAAAACGAAGGTTATTGGCTTTAGTGCAAAAGTACAATAGTGATACCTTAAACATGAAGAATAACAGAAGTCTCTAAAGATATCTAGGAATTATTGTTGCCATGGCAATGAAGGAAACGACTTTCCTTAGCGCAGCGGAAGTTGCTAATGTGGGCACCGGCTCCGATATGGACCTTTAAAATTTTCTTTGTCTTCTCTTTTGTTGAATCCAAACTCCACCAACTGTCGATGAATTTCCTTTGAGTATATACGGTACAATCAACCACATGATCTTCTTATCTATATCTCGAAACCAACAAACCGAAGTGTGGACTTCACTCACAAAGATCAACTCTAAACTTTTTAGAGAAGTATAAAATCAGACTATAAACAATTTAGAGAATGAAGTTGTCACAAATTGTGTTTGGCTTTTTAGAAAGATATCTTAACACTTAAGAAAAATTATGGAATATTTTTCTTTCAAATACTCTCACAACAATTGTGAATGCTTTAACTCTCTCTCTTTTCTCTCCTTTTTACTTGTGTGAATGTTGTAAAAATGCTAACTCAACAATTGAGTGGAGATGGTAAAAATTATATTCTCTTACACAAAGCCAACCACATTTGTCATTAAGCATCTAATGCTTTCTTGCAATGGCAAACACATTAATGTGAATGCCATACCAAAGCATAAGAAATGATAAGCTAAAGACAAAGCCTTTTTCATTAAGCATCTAACGCTTTCTTGCAATGGCAAACACATTAATGTGAATGTCATACCAAAGCATAAGAAAATTTTAGCTAATGACAAAATCATTAGGTGTATACATGCCACCTAATAAACATAATAGGTGGGAGAGCATGGTAAGCCTTATGGCATTGTCTCCATGGTAAATAAAAAAATAATTATCTTAATAATGATTTAATTACCTAAATTATGATGTAGTAATTATCTTATAATTATTACTAACTTGATTATATTATAATCATGATTTGATTATCTCATAATCAAAGAATTCTAGAAAATATTAAGTTAAACTAATTAAACATAGTTTTCATTTGTGACAAAAAATATATTATTAATCTTATTAATAATATATAAATATAATGTGAGCATATTATTAGACAATCTAATTATATTAGGTTTTCTACAGTTAATCAAGCTAGCATGGGGACCAAATGGACCTACGATTCCGAGCTCCAATAATCCCGAAATATTAATTAAACTCTTTAATCAAATATTACGGATTATTAACTTCGTGTTATTCCACAAAAAAACTCGAAGTTGAACTCTCGTTACCGTAGATGGAAAATATAAGCCGAACAACTTCGGTGTCCATCGATATAGTCACAACATATGGATATAGTGATAGTCACAACTTCAATGTCCATTAATATAGTAACAACATCGATATAAGCAGAAAAAATTGGTTTTCTAGTGATAGTTTCAGTTTTAGAACTAAGAGATTTCAAAAATGCACATCAGATTTTGTTTTAATTGTCCACTCACTTAGATAGTTCAAACGATCTAACCCTCCCCATTCCCAGTTTCTCTGTTTTGCAGGATTACCCGGAGGACGAGCTCGGGAGGATGGATACGGATAGCAGTCATTAGGGTATGGAGTCCACTAGGTCAAATCCAAGAGAGAGAGTCCAGTCAGAGTCAACGAGAAGTCATTGGTATTGTATCGGTCGTTGTATAAAGTTAAAATGTTTACCAATAAAGTTATAAAAGCAAGTGTTATTGAGTATACAGTTATTAATATTGAGTTTGTATTTCATGTTCGAGTCAGGGTAATAGTCTTTATGCATGAGTCAGTAATTTGAGATGAGTTTAGAAATGATGATCACAGTCAGATAGTTAGAGGCTCAAGGGGATAAGTCAGCATATTCCCTGACGGTAGCATCTCCGAGTTGGGAATGTTACAAAAATTTGTATTTACGCGAACACTTGCAATGGTCCAAAGGCTAACTGCAAGTCAGCTTCCAACAAGCTTTTCAAGGATAAAGCGAAAAATCGTGGATGATTTGCAAGGCATGTTCTTGGATCTATAATTTGCTAGGAAGAAGAGGCCTACTGCATTATCTTTGCAACAAGTAAATCTCATCTTCCTCGATATCTGCGGAATGTTTATGTATGAATTGCGATCAAAGTACGTTTTAAATCAACATGCATGTATTACTATGTGTGTATTAATATTGTGTTGGAAATAAATGCACATTAAATTTTTGATGAAACAAATATTTAGTGAAATGCACACTCACTTAGTTTCTTGGGCGCCCGTGTGGGCTCCCGCTGAGGCACTGGGTTAATTTTGAGTGCAATTTGGTTAAGTTCAATTTTTTTTGTTAAAAAGATTTTTGTGAAATTGAGGTTAATTTTGTATTTTACCAAATCAAATTGGTTAATTTTATAAATTTTCCGAGAAAATAACAATAATTAAAATCCTCCACAAATTCAGAGTCTAAGAACCCTCGAAACTAATTGGGGTGCTAATATTTTTTTCTGGCTCTACTGTCTTTTCTTTTTTATTCTGACACATTGTTTCACGCATCCAAAAAACTCAGGCATGATTTAATCTTAGACACTGTTAGAGTTTGGTATACAATTTGATAAACTTATAAATTAACGTTTAACATTAAATACGTAGTCAATGTTAGTGTTAATATAAATATAAATTCTTATAAAATTATAATCTCACAATATGAAATAATTCTTCTACCACAACTTATAAATCATTTTATACTCTCATTTCAATATTTTCTATCAAACTCGATCTTACTGTAGAGATGGGGAAGCAGATTTCATTCATGATTTTAATTGCTACCCTTAACCGTGAAATGTGTCTACATGGATCGGGTCAGTCTATCATGGGCGACCCGTCCAACAACATTGGTGCTCGATCTTTCAGCATATGATTTGTGTCTCAATAAAAGCTGAGATTGATGGTCCAGGCAGAGGCATGTAAAATATTTGCACTTTTCACCCAAAGGCCTGCAGAATTATCATTCTCAAAACAGAGGCAGCATCATCTTCTACGAAGTCACAACTCAGAGTTTTTTACTCAGAAACTTTTTTCATCAGGAATAAAAGGCTGCGTTTGACATAGCGTCTAACGAGCGTTAACGCTCGTCATCAAACGCATCATTTATGCTAAAGTTAACGCTAACGTAAATGAACGCTAAAAAATGTAGCTTTTTTTTAAACCCTCGGTGCGATTTTATAATTTTACCCTTCTGATACACAAATTTGTTTGTATTAATTTTTTTTATATGCCCTTATTTGTAATTTTACAACTTATACTCTAGCTTATACTCTCTATTTAACCAAACACCCTAAAGAGCTTATAAGTTAGCTTATATTCTAGCGTTTGTTCCATACCTTATAAATTAACTTATACTCTCAGTACAATACTCACCCTAAATATGACCAAAGAGAGGACTGAACTCTGAAGAGAATATGAAGCTCTGCTGACATTTTTACATTTCATGGACCAGTAAACAGCTTGGGACGAGTCAATAAATAAAAGAAAAGACCAAAATGGGAAACAGATGCATCATTTAAGGCCACCAAAAGTGGGGACTGGGAAATGAAGAAGCCAACAAGACTCCCAAGATCTGGGTCTTGATTAAGAAAAGGAGATGGAAAAGAGAGTGAGTGGTAGGTACCCTCCCTAGTAAATATTCTAAGAATAACTAAACCTGCAAAACATTATAAAAATAAATAGAGGGGTCCAAAGATTTCAGACCATTTGTGCATCTCCAGGCAACTAGCTGTCAAGCTTTTTCTTGTCACAAACAAGCCCCCACATCCTTAAAAGTCCATGGAAGGTTGTAATATTAGTACTAGGCATGTATATTGTAGGTCCCAAACCTTAATCTACCCCAACTAACTAAGCACAAAAGGTGTTTTGTCTTGATCATCCACAATCACGAAATTTATATTGAACATCTAAAGCTCTCATGCTCTGCCTTAAGGATTATGATATAACTGGAATGAATCTACCTGCATTTTTCCTCCATCGACTGACAAATCTCATATGTCATTATTGTCGGTGGCAGAAACTACAATCAACTTTTGCAATCCAGGGGGAAAAAATACACAGATAATTTGAGTGTGTTTCAACATGTGGGTTTACAAAGAGGGGGAAAAAAGGAACTAAGTCGATTCATCCTCGTAAATAATGATAATAGGATCATTTCCATTTGTTCAATTTCTAGCAACCTATTAATCACAGCAAAATGAAAATTTATGAGAAAAAGTAGCATTCAGAAATACAAATGAAAAGGCCAGAATATATATAGAGAGAGCACGTGCACGCATGAGAACAGTATACAGAGCAGAGCGCAACATGAGTAAATTTCAACTTCGTGTTATCTTTCCATAAGTTTGGGTGACAACCAAAAAGATTTCAGTAATACCACATTCTCCGGGATATTTTTAGACGTTGAATATACCAATAAAGATCAGGGACCAATTAAATAGCTAAAGATCAGGATGGAGAATACTACATAATTGATAAACAAGCTCATAAATACGAATTACATGTACAGGCAGAATAATATTAGAATAAGCCAGCTAAACATGGCCAACGGGAAAAAGGTGGTGTGTCCATTCACCTTATACATGAATGTGAGAAGGCTACTGCTCTTCAGGATCTTGCTTTCTCCATAATGATTTATTGGTTTGGACACCACTTTCATATCCACTGCTATCACCTGATTCAATTACACTCTTCTCCATCAACCTACCCTTCATACCATTATGCGGCGAGTGTCCATGTTCCCTTCCAGCTCTACGGTCCTGAAATCAAGTGTTAAAATAAGATAATCTTGGATGAGTATGAAGATCAATGCAAGCAAGTATGTATGCCACTAATGTGTGAATCTGTTTTCCATGTGCTTATCGATGGGTAGAAGATGACAATTTCACCATTGCTTTTACTTCAAACACAATTTGCATGGCTTCTGGAGAGCCTAGAGATCAGCTCAGGTATCTCATTTCCCCATGTATATTGTGCATCATGAGTTTTTCCACCATTAGTTTTCAATAGTGACACATCATATGCATCGTAGGCCTTTTTTTATGACCTTCGACTAAACCCAGATTTTTAGGAGGAAACGTGATTCATATATAACATATATCATTGGTTTGCATATTTAAGTATACCCAAATAGTTGATTTAAAGTTTGTTTCATTCTCTTGCACCATCAGATCCAGGTAAAACAAGCACAAACAGACATACCATTAGAAACTAAAGTGATGATCACGTGGATCTAGTTTTTCAGGAAATGTTTATGTTACGTGTTTGAAAATCTAACAATCACAGCTGCATCAGTATAAGGGAGCAGGTTCATAGTGTAAACAAAGAAACATGCAAAAATAAATTTTTCAACAGTCGTAACTGCATAACTGGATTAGAACATAGAAGTGCCTTCAGTAAAAAAAATAATATACTGACGACATGAATCGAAACTTACATCTCGGAAGGGGAACTCATCAGCTTCAAGCATATGTATCACATGCCCCATCTTTGGCCTCTTCTGAGCATTTGGATCCACACAGCGTAAAGCTACTAAAAGTGCACGCTTCAATGCCCTTGAAGAAGGCTTCTCTTGCAACCTAGGATCCAAAACACCCTCTGCATTGCGATTCGTAACCATTGATTTAAGCCACTCAACTAAATTCACCTGAAATTGGAACTTGACAAATATATCAAAAAGGAAGAGGAACAATAGAACAGTTTCATCAAAAGATCTCATTTGAGGAATACATACCTCCCCTGGAGGGCGGCTGTAATCCACTGGATTTCTCCCAGAAATGATTTCCATAATAAGAATCCCAAAACTGTAGACATCGCTTCTTTCATTCAACATCCCAGTGCTAGCATATTCTGGAGCCACATACCTATGAAAGAGAACCAGATGGTTGTAATTCCCAAGTCCTTGGCCTAGATCAATTATCCAACATGTTAAAAATTAAAGTGACAAACAGTTTTCACTAAGATTAGTTCGACTAACCCAAATGTTCCCATCACACGAGTTGTCACGTAGCTCCTCTCTGAGCCCAAAAGCTTTGCTAGGCCAAAGTCAGATACTTTTGGATTCCACTGCGTATCAATCAAAATGTTGCTTGACTTGATATCCCGGTGAACAACCTTTGGTTCAAGCCCCTCATGCAGGTATGTCAGCCTGTACATTATCAGCACATTTAAGCTACAAGCAACTAAAATACCGGAGATTAAAGCACATATGGTTACTTTTACTTAAACTAAAATGTACCCTTTTGCTGTTCCAAGTATTATATTCATCCGAATCTCCCATGTAAGAGGGCTGTGAGGCCCAACATCTCCATGAAGCCATTGTTCCAAGTTGCCATTGTCGATATATTCATAAACAAGCATCCTATAGCAATCATGCACTTATATTAAACTACAGCCATGCAAGATCACGACACAATAGCTATTCACAAAATCTTCAAATATAACAAATCAACAGAAAGATCAAGCAAGAAACGGTAAAAAGCAATATCAAAGATTCAAAATATATCTTAAAGTACCTATGAGCTCCTTCAGCACAATAACCTAATAGCCGAACCAAATTCTTATGCCGGACACGTCCAATTGCTTCCACTTCAACCTTAAACTCTTTCTCAGCTTGTCCCCTTTCACAAAAAAGGGAAAAAAAAATGTAAAAAATTTCAACAACAAAAGCCACATGCATCACTAAAACATAAAACCTGTTGAAACAAACAATGCAATCAGATGCAGTACCTGTTGTTAAGCAAATTCTTAACAGCAACGTTGGTGTTATCCTCTAAAACGCCATGATAAACAATTCCATAACCACCTTCACCAATCACGTTCTCATCAGCAAACCCATTAGTGGAAACCTCAAGCTCTCTCAAAGTGTACCAATGACCCCATCCCAAGTGTGAAACCTCCGGCGCAATTGCCGCCGCCTGATCGCCGGGCCCATGATGCGACCCACCAGCCCGTTCCGGATAAGCAATCCGGTGATCTTTCCCTATTTCGATGTGAATTCTGTTGCGTCCATTAACAGCGCTATCCTCTTCCAAGATTGGCTCAGGTTCGGGTACCGGGTCAGGATTTGGCGCGGAATGAGGTTTGGATTTGGAGCTCGTGTCCGGGTCGACCCGAATTTCTAGTATCTCTTTGGAAATGTTTGGAATTGTGGGGTTGCTGCCGCTGCCGCTGCTGATGTTGTAGTTGTTGTTGGTGACAGAGGATGACTTGGCAATTTTGTGTTGTCGTTTTGAGCTGTTTCTGTTGCGTTTTGAAGTGATCCAAAGAGATATGAGGAAGAGAACAAGAACTATTCCAGCCCCTACGCAAATTCCAAGAACAACCCATAAACGTAACCCGAAAATTGATGTCCTCTTAGAGAGCTGATCGTTCAAGAACGAGGAATGAGGCATTGCAATTGCAGCAAGCCCCCTTTCCGAGTCAAAACTAGAAACGCTCCTTTTTTTTTCCAATCAAAACAAGATATGATGAATGAAACAGAGAAACAGAGAGACAGAAAGCTTGATGTTGCTATGTCGTCTTTTGTTTGGACTCACTTGAGGGATGGCAAAAAGTATGATTGACCGCGACCCGAACCGATCAAAATCGTAAATTTTCACTCAAATCGTGACCCAAATCGTTTAAACTGCTGACCAGCATTCAAATTAGATAATATTTTATATTTTTCTTCTTCTTTAACCATGAAATTTAAGATATTTAATTATCATATGACAATATGCAATGTATAAATGAAAATTATGTATTTTTTCTCTTCAATTATTATGTGAAAACACACAAAATTTCCTTAAAAAAATTTATAATCTAAACTGCCGACCCGAACCGTCCAAACCGCCAACCCGAACCGCCGCGGTTTTTCCTATTAAATTTGTGGTGTCAGTTTCTAATTTCTCAAACCGCCAACCCGCGCGGTTTGAAGTGAAAAACGAAAAAATTGACATGAACCGCACCGCGAACACCCCTAACGATTAAGATTGATGATACACTTATAATTTTTGTACATCCGTTGAGTATATATATGAATTGGATATGAATATTGGTATTTATGAATAAAAAATAAACAATTTTGTATTCGTTAATTGAATCAGCGTATTAAGAAACAGTGGCCTCCAAGGGGTGTGGCTTGGTGGTGAAGGGTCCAAAATCTCACCTTGAGGTTCTGGGTTCGAATCCAGGGGGTGCAACTTCTTGTAAGAGCCTGGGGCAGCCGGGGATTTTACCTGCGCCGCGGCCCAGAATGGGTGGTTTGGTGGCGGGGTTTCCAACGATTTCAAAAAAAAAAAAAAAAAAAAAAAAAAAAAAAAAAGTACTAAGAAACAGTGGACAGTGATGACAAATGAGGTCAAAATTGAGAATGAACAAAGCAGCTGGCATGATGGGACTTGTAGAATAGAGCTAAAACCCCGGTAGTGCTTTTGTTGCGACTTAAATTATGTTTTAATCCAATCCGTGTCTCTTCTTGGATACGTTTAGGGCATTTGATTTTGTATTTGCTTCTTTGTCTTATTCATATGGTTTTTTAATGTGAGAATTGGGATTTAATGAACTAGAAAAAAATAAAATGTTGGTAGGCAGAGGAGATTATTAGAGGATTAAACTTAAAATATCTTTATTTTTTGCGCAGAAGCATTATTCTGGTCTCTACTCAAGGCAGATGAAGAAAAGAATATCTCGGGTTTATGGTTTGGATAAAAGCTCTCGGTCTCATATCTTTTCTTCGCGGATGACAATCTAATTTTTGCAAAGGCCTCGCATAAAGAATGTGAGCATTTGAAATGGCATAAGCAAATGCTATGTCGTTTGGAATTCGGTGTGCGAAAGAAACTGACTACTCAAATGTGTTAATTGATTCTGATGCGCTCGATATTATAAATCTTACTTTAGGTAGAGCTAATAGCTTCAAAGAAATTTGTTGGATTATTTTGAATGTTAAAGAACCCTAATTATTTTATTATCCAATTCAAGCCTAGAGCTTGTAATGTATCTGCATATAGATTGGCCAAAATGGCTTGTACGAGTGCCTCTGGCTTGGTGATTTAATCTTTCAGCTTTTCTTAATGAAGTTTGTTGTTCTTCAAAAACAAAAGTAATAAATAAATAAATAAACTTAAAATATCTTTATGATTTGGGAGGCGAGGTCTTTGACTATTGTTGCTTTAATTATTGCCTTTAATAAGACGCTCAGTGAGGTCTTAGGTTAGGTATTAAAATATACATTGGGATTATCCCTATTCTGAATTAGTTGCTTTTTTTTATTAGCCATATGACTATAATGGATGGGTCCACTCGGATTTCGGATAAATTTTTTTAAATTGGGATAAAATATTATCTTCAAATAATATATTGAATAAGAATTCAGAATTGCATATTAATATTTGAGATAATAATTCAGTGTGAATTATTAAAGAGCTGCAGCCTCCTGTTACTTTCATGTCAATACCATTGGGGTAAAACTTGTTAAATAATATATTTGTCTCACTATCAAATGTCGTCTGTAGCGCTTTGCATGATTGCATGCCCCGCTGGCCCGCTGGTTAGGTTTTGGTAGTAAATGTGAAGAGCAGCCGATCATAATTTTTCATTTTGAAAAATTCTTTGAGGTAAAAATTGTCTTAAATAAGTTAGGATTTTTTTGGGTTATATTTATTAGTTATGAGCATTTTTCTTTTGTTGATTTTATGTTGGGCTTTTTATTAGGATTTATTTTTTTGGGTTTTTTTTGTAAATAATTGAGATTTGAGATTTTTTTTTTCCATCTTTCTCGTTTTAGTAGTTTTTTTGATTTCCAATCACTACACGAAATCTCACTTTTTGGTGGTTTTTTAGATTTTTTAACCACTAAATCACTTTATGTTTTTGAAAATTTTCATGGATTTATGTTTTTAGATACTTCCCTATTTCGAGTTTCAGCTCTCATTTCGGGCTTGAGATCTCACTTAAGTTTCAGCTCCTCTTCAGGTTTCGTAAGTTAAAGCTTATCAATTATTTTCAAATTTCAAAACTTCGACCTCCGATGTCAAATATACAACCTCAAATTTATTCTTTCATCACCAACTTGAGTTTGAGATGATGTTAAAGAAATAATATTTTCTTATTATGGAAACGGTCTCTAAGATTGTGATTTTAATTGTTATAATATTACTTTATATTATTATTATTATTATTTCCTTCCTATTTTATTTTGATATATTACCTATATAAAAACTCTTATCATTGTAAATACAATAAAATAAATTTAATAATTTTTTTTCTTTAATTAACATGTTGATTCAGTATTCAGTACCAACTTAGCTTTTGACTGGATCATAATACTTGTTTTTCACTTGAGAATTGAGAGCAGATCGATGTTTCCTTTCAGCACACTACAGTGGCCATGTGCCCAATTGCTTAGAGACCCTAATCATCATAACACCTGTGGCTGTGATAATGTTGCTGAAAGTGTGCCAATTATTTGTGGATCCAAAAGAACTCTCACTTGTAAAAGAAGGACGAGGAACCCATTGCTTTCTGTTGAGATTCTTATAGCAGCAGTAGGGATTGTAAAAATTCTAATGGGGGATGAGTTGTGAGGTCCGATATGTTAGGGACGGTTAATGGGATTATTTATCTAACACATGTAAAATTTCTATATGAGGATCCGCATGGATGTTGTATGGGCCCGATACTTTAATGGTGGATAAGTGAAGGTAAAATCTCATTGTGAATGGAATCCAATACATTAGAGGCGGCTAAGGAAATAATTAATATTGACATCCTTATATCATATTCAATTTGTTGTCATCCCTATTCAGAAAGCTAGATTCACCTGCCTAATATATATAAACTAATTAATTTAACCAAGATGAATTAACAATATACGTCCTAAGGATTGGAGAACTTGAACAAGTGTTGCATGGGTCAGTTGTTTAAGATATATGACAAATTGTTTTGATCAGAGGCTCCATCTGCCTAATTTATATAAAAAAAAAAAAAAAAAAAATTATTTCGTATCTTTGTTGTACGTATTATATTAATGGATTAGGATCCAGTGTTAAGTACCGAATTAATTATCAGGATTGATTTAATATAGGCTCCATGTGAGTTTACTTGTTTCCTAAATATTGATAAAAGGATTCAACACAAACTCAGATTCCTAATTCTATGTCAACTAGCTGTACTTGTACATATATTTTTCGTGTACATAAGGTTTTCTCGGTGTAAATGACAAGGTGACAGTGTTTAATATAAAATTTTCTTATCAATTAAGGGTTCGTTTGGTTGGACGTAAAATGATTTTAGGAAAATAAATTCCATAATTTTCAGTGTTCGGATGATATTGGAAATTAAAGTCAACTGAAAATGATTTCCAGTCAAAGTAAATTTCATTTGGCTTTTCCGGAAAATAACTTACGAAATAAAATCTCATAAGTTGCTTTTAGGAAAGGATCGAATTCTGAATTAGGATCAAGGTCAGGACCAAGCATAGGGCCAAGTAGAGTCTTGGGGCATGATCTGGGCCAGGACTCGGGGTTGGGATTGGGACTCGGGCCAGGGTCGAGATCAGAACTCAGGTCGGGGCCATGACCCGAGCCGAGGGAGGGGCCGGGATGGCAGCCAAGGTCGGGACGGGGACAAGGCCCATGAACGAGGCCAAGTCCGAGACCTGGACCGGGACTTGGGCCGGGGCTAGGACCGGGACTGGGACAGAGGCCGGGACTTGGGATGATGTCGGGGCAAGGGCCGGGACCCAGGCCAAAGCTAGGACGGCGACCGGGGCCGGGACAAGGCCCATGAACGATGGCTAGGTCCGGGGCTAAGGCCATGGCCGAGACCCGGGCCGGGGCCCAGACCAGGACCGGGACCCGGGCCGGGGTCAAGATGAGGGCCAGGACCGGGTCCCACCCAGGGCATGGACACAAGTTGGTCCCGCGACACAGACCGGGCAAGTACCTGAACAGGAATTTCGGACCCACGTGGATCTGGATCTGGGTATACCAGGACCAGATACATAAATCTAGATTCCTTAAAAAAAAAAATTGTTATATTTGTATGAAATTAATCAAATTATAGATGTTGGTCCCCGAATTACGGACGCGCGTGAATCTGGATCTTGATATACAGGGACCAGATCCAAAAATCTAGATTTTTTTAATCTTTTAATAAAATTATGGATTTGAGTCTGGAAAATTCGAATACATGTGGGTCAGAATCCACATATATTCAGGCCGGATCTTCGCATACCGTATAAGATCTAGAAATGTTATTTGTATTCAATTATATTTTTATAAAAGTAGTTAAAATTTGGATTATGTCTCATAAATCCATACCCGGAATCAGGTATACTGGACAGAATCTAAAAATCGAGACTCGTGAAAGTTTTTTATGAACTCGGGTCTTCTGAGTGTATGCAAATTCAGGTCGGACCCGTTTTCGAAAATACTTATGTCTGGATTTGTGCGCATCAAAGCCGGAGCTGGATTTTTTCGGATAATGCGAATCCAGACCGGAGCCGGATCTTTTTACAATGTCTAGTTCTAACTACTAGAAAATATTTTTTGAAAAAAAAAATTGATGCACCAAACATCATAAAATATTTTTCGGAAAATATTTTTAGATGATAGCCAAACACTGGAAAACACTTTCCTTTTCAAAAATAATTTTCAATGAAAATATTTTAGTCACGGAAATCAAAATACATCGAAACTAACAGACCCTAAAAAAATCAATTAAGATTTGGTTTTCATATAGACAGTAATTGTATACATAAGTATGTGAAAATTTTATCTTATTAGTGTCAATGCGTTGTACAATGCAGTCCACAAATCAGTGTGGCTTAGTGACAAAAGGTTTATAACTTTGTTGTCAGGTTTTGAGTTCGAGTCCAGATGGTATATTTCTCGTAAGAGCCTGAGATATTCAGAGATTTTATCTGCTCCGTTTAAGTTCGAGTTGAGTGATTTGACGACGAAATTTCCAATATTTCCAAAAAAGAAAAAAGCGTTGTACAATACACAAATAAGACAAAATTTTCAAGTCACCATACTTGAAAATGCAACCACTCCTAATGGCATTACAATTTATATGACTTGTTAGTACTTCTTAAGAACAGTTATAAGTATTATGTGAGCAGTGTTACTCTATCCAAAGACATATTCGACAGGTATAGTAACATTTCATTATAGCATATAGTAAAATAATGCTCTATCTGTTCGGACATGCCTTCAGGTAGATGATTGGCATTTTTCTCGTTCTCAACAAGAAGCATCTATTCATATGATCTTTGTATTTCAGCACAGCATATCTTCTTCGACATCCATCAAACACAGATTCCAAGTTCACACAAGGTGTAAAAGAAGCATCCATCCAAAATACAAAAACATACTGGTTTTGTTAAAGATAAACTACAAATGTTTCTGAAATCGATTTTCTTATAAGTTAAACAGATGACAACAGTTCAAACTACTGTGACTTGCAACATAAGTAAGCTGATTAACTGTGAAATGTCCGCTATTTTTTGGATCATTTGCAGTTTTTATGGTGTTTGACCATATGATACTCTTTGAGATGGTGGCTATGAGTTCTTCCCATTGGAATTCATATCTAAATGCAGTTGAGGAGCGCCTTCACCACAGATTTCCTTCATTATGCAAGAATATGACCGGTGTTAGATCCAGGTACTGAAGTTAATTCATTAGTTAATCAGAGTATAGTTACCTTGGAAGAAGAGAGAGTGAAGCGTCCATAGTGAGTCTGAATCAGTGGTTCAAGTCCAGATGCAGTTTCTGATGCACTAATATTTACTGCTGAAGGTACGGAAATCAGCTGATTAGCGATGGTATATTGGTTGGAACTGGAAGGATTAAAACAAGTTTGCACTGAGCTTTCTTCATTTGCAGAAAATGTTTTGGTTCCTCCATTGGTATTCAGCAATCCGTTTCCCTCATCAAATACCATTCCTGTTTGAGGCAATTGCAAAGACGGTAGTACTCCTGGTAACCACATTGGTTGCAAACTCAATCCATTTCTCATTGTTAACATCTGTGAACCAATGACAACAAAACATGAAATTGAAATTTGTTGTTATTTACTGCTCTCTGTGTTAGCAAGATGAAGTTTCAAGAACAGAGTTGAAGCAGTTTCAAAGTAGGCAACACAAAATCCAAACCTAGTTTAGTTACTAGTCCTATTGCACCTACTACTAAGATAGTGCTAGAAACTTGGTGCAACAAAGAATCTTCCAAACAGAATAACACATTCACCTTTAGTACTTTGATTACAGTAATTATTGAAAAGGTAGATGATAGCTAGATAATAATGTTTGCTACCAGAAGCTAGTATTTTTGTTCCATGTTGAAGACACAAGGGTTTAGGAAGTCAGTGAAAAAGGAAATACTGCCCAAGTTGACTGGAAAAACTGAACGGATGAAAATCTCCAATGTTGAATTCTAAGCAAACAAGACTATCTACCCTGAAATCAGCACCTAACAACTTATAAAACCTTCATACCGTGACAGGTAGAAATAGCTAGGTCTACCTGGGTATAGATTGCAGGAAAAAAGTCGAGAACAATCCAAAAAAGAAGACGAAATATTAGAGTTGGGCAAAACAAGATTAGAATTTAAAATGTGAATAGAATCATAGAAATGAACTTATGAGTATAGAATTAGAGCATATATCATAGATTCTGATGATTATGGCTTGGGGTAGTCAAATGTTAACTATTAGCTCCCCAAACGGATAACTAAGGAACCCATTGAAACAAATGACAAGTTAGTTCCTAAGTAAATTAAGAAAACACACCCTTTCAAAATGAATCTTAAGTTATATTCAGTTTCTGAGAAACAAGACTTGATTAATTGATTATGGCTAATTAAATCTGATGGTGTGTTATGGAAACTTGGAAAGTGAACTACCTTACAACTTTGAACCCACATAGAGAGGTATTTGGGATAATTTAATCATCAATCAAGAGTGACAAGCCATGAAATATGCAACAAAATTTTAACTTGTAACTCATTTCTTGTGCTTGTGTGCAGAGCAACATTCAGCTGCCATGGAGGATGCTGAGCTGACGGTAATCATGTATACATAAAGTAACATACTTCAAGTTTGATTCGGAAACATCATAGTTCTAACTACATCATCCTCGACGGATCCTAATTCATGTCTCTATCTAAATGAAAAATGAACACTGACCTGTACTTGAAGTTGAAGCTGCTTCAGGTATTCAATCGCCTCATCCAACATCGAAGCTTTATCAGTCTATTATACAAATAAATTCGAGAGTTCATCCACAATATATGTAACAATTTTTTGAAAAATCAAAGGTGAAAATAGAAGGGGACCCAAATAAAAAAAAAAAAAAAGGGAAAAATAACAACCTTATTAGAATTGGGGATCAGGTTCTGTAAAGCTTTCAGTTTCTCATTAATTCTACTCCTCCTCCTCTGCCAAACAATAAACCATACATATCAACAAAAACCAGTGAATAAATAAATAAATACAAATTCCATATTAAATTGAAAAAGAAAAATTAATAAAGCTTGAAAGGCAAAACCTTTTCTGACAAATTATGAACTTCTGCATCCCTGCTCCTTTTAGACGACGCTTTAGCCCGACCCGTGTCGTTCGATGGCACCTCCGATGCCTCGGGACCCTTCTACATTCATTAAACAATCAGAACTAAGAAACTTGATATTTTTATTTTTATTTTTTAAGAGAAAATGCGCAAAATTACCTCGCTGTCATTGGTGTCAGAATCTACTGCCCCGATTACAAAATTAGAGAAATTGAGAGCAGCAGAAGAGGAATCAAGAACTGAGTGATCAGCCGATCGGCCCAAGGGGTGGCGATTCTCCGGCTGAGTGAAAAAACAAGAAGATGACGATGAAGACGAATTGTGGATAAATTGATTTAAAAATGAGGTGATTTCTTCCGGTTCTTGGCCACTAGTTGGCGGCGTTGTTCCGTACAGATCCGCCATGAATTTGCAGATACAGTGTATTTTCAAAATATATATATATATTTATATATATATTATTATGAACAATTAGCAGAAACAGGATGTTTTGTTTGATTTATTTGCAATAAAAAAAAAATAATAATAATAACAACAACAACAACAACTGTCTTTCGCTTTCTCTTGCTTTGATTTCGTGCTTGGATTTGAGTGCTGTTTCTTTCTTTGTATCTCTTTTTCTGTGCTCTTTTTGTAATTGGTTCTTTTTAAGTGTAATCAAATTTGATTAATCTCCCGCCCTAATTAGTAATTACGTTATAATTGGTTGTGAAACCCCCCGACTTTCTCCTTATTTCTAATCTTTTCCACTTTATATGCATTTGTTCCGCATGAATCCCTCTGCACCTCGTGATGACAAAAATCTCCACTAAATGGAGCCTACGGAAGGGGCCGTACTGAGTTTTGGAAGATTCTAAAAAATTCTTAAATTTTGATTACTATTGAGAATAATTAAAAATCTAAAAATCATATTATACATTTAATTTTTTTTTTTTTCAAAAATTTGAGTCTTAATTTTAGATAAAATTATTGGAGTCTTTAACCTGTCGCCTGTTTTGATTTGACTATCTCTAAGGCCACCTCTGGTCTGCAGACTCGATATATTAAGATTGGATACGAATATAATTTTATACATATTTATTAGATAGGTATGATATTGGTATTGATATCTCTGTGCTAGTAAAAATTAAACAAATTCATGTGAGCGAAGCTTACAGAAGATGGGTATATGCATAATTTTTGTACTCGACATGAATAAGGATATTAGTATACTCATACCATACATGATCATGTTGTTGTCTCTATCCACATCCAACACGATGATGAGCTCGACCAATCAGAAATTCTTATTTGAGTGAGTAGAAGAATCCTATGATTTATTTTTATTATTTTTAATTTAGTACACTCCACAATATTAAAATGGCTAATCCAACCACATAACCCACAAACTCATCACATGAAGACTTGATCTTAGTTAATATGTTCTTTGGTTTAATAGAGGGCTTTCTGCCTAAAATCATTGTGCTTGATGGGAATGTAATAACCAATCAAACAAAAAAAAAATGGCATATTTATATACAAAAAAAAAAAAAAAAATGTAATTTGGCATAAGTTTTATTGTCCTAAAATTTGCTATAACTATATGTGAATTTGATAAAGAATACAAGGTCGATAAAGTGAATTTAGTAATGAAATCTTTGTTCCAAATTTGAAAGGATTTCTTTTAAACAAAAAGTTTGAAAGAATTTGATATTGAATTCTAAAAAAAAAAAAAATTGTGTGAATGTTACACATCAAAAGTTAGTTGCAATTAGTTAGGAAAGATTAAGTAAAGTTAGTTAGTGGTTAGCTAATCTTGTAAAGCCTTCACTTGGCTATATAGCTTGTATGAGGTAGCAATTAATAAGAAGCAGAATCATTTTTAACAAAATAGCTCTCAAAGGCTTTGGAGTGTTTGGTTAGCTTCCACTCGAATTATTAGCTAACAATTGGAGATTTATAGGTTTGTCTTGAATAAAACCTATCAATTGGTGCTTTCATTGAGAGATTCATCAATGGAGAAATCATTTGGCGACATCAATGAATCATTATGCGAAATTAAAATGATGTTGCAAAATCTTATCACAAAATTAGATTCAGGTGCCATTAATCCAATTTCTTTTGGGTCTGCTCATGGTAAGGATCAAATAAATATTTCAATGTCAGTAGAAGCAACTCCCAGTCCAGTGAAGGGAATGACCAATATCCTTCAATCTTGGTTTCCAAGATCCAACTCTGGTGAAGTTTTCCAAATCAGAAGTGGCACAACCATGTTCAAAGATCCATCCTTAATTTCAAGATTTGATTTTGGTAAAGGGTTCTATAATAGAAACTGTCCAGCCACTATCAACGATCAAGAAATCAACGACCTTGGTGAATTGAACGACCTTGGTGAGGACAAGATCATTGGTGACAAGAACAAGATTAGTATCACAAACAACAAGGGCGAAAAAGGGATCCAAAAGATGTTTCAATATGTTACTATCCTAGATCAAGAACTACTTTCAGTGAAGAAAAATCAGCCTGGTGTACCGAATGAAATCCATGAAAGTGCGCAAGGCTACTTGAACGATGTTGTTAAGTACAAAATTGGAGGACAGAAGAACATGATTAACACAAAAAAGACGAGGGCATGATCTCAAATGAGGAGATCAACAAGCTGGTTCAAGACAAATCAAGACCCAAGGACCAGATTGAAGAACATAGGAAGAAGGTAAGGATGAAAGGTATTGGTCCAATACAATTTCAATTAGAGTCAGTAGCATGGCCACGACACCTTCAACAAACATTGGGTTTTGATTATCAAGGAGGTGTGTTCATCTTTTTCTTCATCAACTCGGAGCGCAAATATATTCTCAACAGCCGAATTTCCTCACTATTTACATTCCCAGTGTGAGTTTCAAAGACATGAGCTTGAAGATTGTTTGAACAGAGAAGAAATGGAAGACACACATAAGTTGTTTGCTGAAGATTCATCAATATACGAACCTGAGGCTGTGACGTACAAAAAGAAAGTAAAAATGAAGGAAATTGGTGCAAGGCCATCTCAATTGGATTTGGTAACACTCCAGCAAAAGCCTCACTATCTACATGCCCTAGGTGAGTTTCAAAGGCATAAGCTTGAGAATTTCCTGAGAAAAGAAGAAATGGCGGGCGCACGGAAGCTGTTCGACGAAATGCCGAAGAAGAATACATTTCAAAATTTGGGTTCTTTATGGATCTTTTGTTATATAAGCTCTCAAATTATTGAGTCATCGCCACATGTGGCGATTGTGGGGTTGTTGGGTGAATTGGTTACCGAGGATGGGCGCCAGTATTCATGGGGAAGAGGAATGTTTGGGCGAGTCGGTAATGGTTCGGAATCCGATGAGCTGTTTCCGGTTCCGGTCAAATTTGGTGATTCTGGTAACTCAGATTATGAGAAGCTCAAGTTTGTGGGAGTTTTCTGGTCGTGCTTATCATAGCCTTGCACTTACAGATGGTGGCATGATTACCGTTGCTGTTATTAAGTCATATGGGCGAGCCATTGAATTGGATGATACAAGCATCATTGCTCTGTTTGAAATTGGAAACATCTTTTTGATGCTTGGTAACTTTAGAAATGGAGTTGAGCTATTCCAGTTAGCTCTCAAGATTTCACCTGAAAATATGTTTGTACACTATGAGATTGCTTCTGGACTGCTTGGTTCGGATTCAGCAAAACTGTGCATCAATTTGGGTGCATTTATATGGGGAGCTTCACTGTTAAAGGATGCATGCAAAGTTGTTGAAACTAATATTGGTTTAGCTGGAAATATGCCATGTATATGGAAGTGGCATGGTGATATTCAACTTACATATTCTAAATGCTTCTCATGGACGAAGGAGAGTCAGAGCTTAGAATTCGATATTAAAACTTTCAATGCTTCCATCCTTTCCTGGAAGAGGACTTGCCTTATGGCTTCCATGTCTGATAAAAGTTCTTACCAACGAGCATTGCATTTGGCCCTATGGCAAGCTAACATCTATACTAACATTGCAATAATTACGGATCTCATTTACTCTTTAAATAAAGCTTATGAACATTCTCTAAAGGCTTGGCACCTGTCAGAGAAGATGGCATTGGGGGCTTTATTACTTGAGGGTGACAGCTATGAATTTTGGGTGACGTTAGGACGTTTATCTAACTATAATGGATTAAAACAAACCGCTTTAATCAAGGGATTGCAATTAGATGTATTTTTAGCTGTCGTTTGGGCGTACCTTGGGAAGCTATACAGAGAAGTGGATGAGAAGAAGTTAGCAAGGGAAGCATTTGATTCTGCCAGAAGCATAGATCTGTCACTTGCTTTACCATGGGTAGACAAATCAGTTGATGTTCTTGCTAGGGAACCCTCAGTGGATGAAGCTTTTGAGAGCTGTTAAAGAGCTGTGCACATATCGGTATTTGTAGTTTTGGCTGGAGTAACCAATTGGCTAGATGGGGAGATTCCTAGGAGGATGACAAGCTCATACCTTGATCTTATTTCTGAAAAGGTTTTATTGGATATGTTGTTTTGGACTCTTTTTGTGAGATGGTGCTTTCTTGGATCATTTTATGACCTTGAGGACAAGGTCCCTTTAATGGGGAAGGCAATGTTACACATCAAAAGTTAGTTGCAATTAGTTAGGAAAGATTAAGTAAAGTTAGTTAGTGGTTAGCTAATCTTGTAAAGCCTTCACTTGGCTATATAGCTTGTATGAGGTAGCAATTAATAAGAAGCAGAATCATTTTTAACAAAATAGCTCTCAAAGGCTTTGGAGTGTTTGGTTAGCTTCCACTCGAATTATTAGCTAACAATTGGAGATTTGTAGGTTTGTCTCAATAAAACCTATCAGTGAATGCTTATGCAAATGTAATTTTCTAAGAAATACATATCAGTTGACGCGAATTTGATAATATAATCTTTATTGTAATTCGCAGAGATTTGGTATTGAAATTTTTTCGAAAATACAGATATAAATTTAAAAGTTTTCTCCCTATCAAATATCAATCTACCATCCCTTATCACATTTTCAAATGATCCCAGCCCATTTGGTAGGATGGTATTTAGTATGATAATTTAGTCAAATATTTATATTTCCACTAATGGATATGTGTATAAATCGATGGTTAATTTTGTTGGGGTTTTGGGCAAATGGCGCGGCGGAAGAGCTGTTCGGAAGAAATTATAATTTCAAAATTTTTTAAATTACCGAATGAATTATTCAATATCCAATATGAATAATTCATTCATATTTCACCTGAATATATTTATTCGATATCAAATAGCAACATAAATATATATGAAACGTCGCGAAACTTTTACAAAAACAGTTTTCCGCAAAATGGCATAAAACTCATTTTTGATCGAACTGACCACCCAATACACATGAGGGCTACACAGGTCAGCCCCAATAGTATTAGGGTAGTTCATGGGATGCCCGAACAAACAATTCGAATTAACTCATTTAATCTGATGAAGTATTATGAATAATCTGTATTATTTATAACGCATTGCCCAAGTGCTCAACGAGTACACTTCATATTGTGGGACTCTCTAAGTTTAGGTTTATCCGTCAGAAATCCAATTTTGTGTCCATAATTCACCCACTCATGAATTATGACGACCACAGATAATCTCGCTAAACTATGCAAGTCGAGGTCATTGCATACGTATAATCCCTCTGTCACAGGCTATCCATATTATACATAGGATATAGATAAAAACGTCAAATCCTTTCGGTATAATATAGTCAACTTTTTCAACTTTTTCAAGTTGACTTTTTCGGTATAATGAGGGCTACCCAGGTCAGCCCCAAAAGTATTAGGGCAGTTCATGGGCTGTCCGAACAGTAACAAATTCACTATTTGGACAGCCGTCACCCGATTGACTCAAAAGTCACCTGGTAACGCCGTTTTTCGTCATTTTCGCTTATTTCAACTCCGAAACACTTTCCGGCAATTGTTCCAACACCCAAAACACATCCAATACATTCAAATGTCATCATTTTCATCACAAACAAGCTAGTTTTTCCAGATCTGATTTTGCAACAAAAATAATCAATTTTTCATGCTTTAATCTAAATTTTTCAACATTAATCTAATTAATCTAAACACCAACTAAAGTCACCACAAATGAACCACCCAAGAATAATTCTAGGCATTACAAGAGTGGTCATAACACTCTAGAATGGTAACATATCATCAAATGATCAAATTGGATAAATATTACAATAATATCACCAAATCAACTTCACACATGCTATATGCCTCCAAATCCATCCTCCAAAACCAAAAGCCCCAAATTTATTGAAAAGAAGAAATCCTAGATCTCACTAGATCTTCAAGAAACAAGAAATAAAATTTCTAAGCTTAGGGATTTGTAGAATTACCTTTAATCCTTTAATTCCTTAGCCTTTTTTCTTGATTTTCTTCTTTTCTTTTACTTGAATCATCAAGCAATATTGGAACCCTTTTTCTTTAGAAGCTCTCGGCCATGGAGGATTGGAGAAGAAAATGAAAAAATTTTTACTTTAAAAAATAGTCATGACCGACTCTTAGGGGGTATTTTTGTCAATTTCAAAATTTGATCCAATCAAATTACATTAAACTTTATATTAACAAATCATATTTGCACAAGTAAAGTTTAATTAAATCATGTCATGTGTCACCAATAATAATTAAATATTTTTCATAACAATTATGAAAAAGTTTATCAATTAATTATTTAAATATTTAACATTTAAATATCTAAATAATTAATTAATATAATTATTATTATATATGTATTTTTATTTACATTAAATAACAAATACATATATTAATGACATTGTGTCAAAATCTCATTTGACAATTAATTAATGTGTATCTAATCAAATTATGTATCAAATACAAATACACAATAATTACGATTGACCAAAATTCCCGAAAGCATGTGTTTTCGTTTAACCGATTAAACAATTCGAATTAACTCATTTAATCTGATGAAGTATTATGAATAGTCTGTATTATTTATAATGCGTTGCCCAAGTGCTCAACGAGTACACTTCATATTGTGAGACTCTCTAAGTTTAGGTTTATCCGTCATGAAATCCAATTTCGTGTCCATAATTCACCCACTCATGAATTATGACGACCACAGATAATCTCGTTAAACTATGCAAGTCGAGGTCATTGCATACGTATAATCCATCCGTCACAGGCTATCCATATTATACATGGGATATAGATAAAAATGTCAAATCCTTTCGGTATAATATAGTCGACTTTTTCAATTTACGATCTCTAAATAGCACTCGGAACTGATTTCTGAAGTTATACCACCGCCATGGATTTACTAGATCGTAAACACGTGTAGGATCCTTATGCCTTCTACACATGACTGACAGATTATATCTTGATACGCATAGGATATTATGAGCATCAGTCCACACCCAACGAACATGCGAAAGTCTGATCATTAATAGATCGGTGACGTGACTGACATCCAAGTATGGAGGATAACTCATATATCCACAGTGGTATCTCAATTCGAAGGACCATTATGCTCGCTCAACTCGAGAAAATTCATATTGACGTTGATGTACCATCTATTAGGAAATATTCAGTGAATCATTCAGTGTTTATCAAATAAATACCTACATGTCTATACGAGTCTCCCGAGACTCATGGTTCATTGGGATAAATCATCGGACCAAGTCACGATATACGACATGTACTGGTCTCAGCGGATTTTACTACCGACTCGTGTTAGTAAATATTGACTGGGAACTTTATTTAAGGATATATATCTTATAGTGTCGCTTCCCAATGTCAATTACAAACTATGTTGTAACTGCGCACTACGTTGTAAATCCTAGGGTCTTTGTCTAATATACATGTATCACTAAATCAGATTTAGTTTCAATCTAATCATAATTAGATATCTAATCGTAATTAGATCGAATATATGTATAAAAGACAAGAGGTGCTATGAGTAAATAAGTAATATTATGGAAAAATGAATGTTCGTATTTATGAATCAGACATAAATACGATCCGGATTGGCACTATGAGCACCAACCCTAACAATTTCTCCCACTTTCTCTAGTGCCAATCCACGGTATCATATATACATCTCAATGTATATCACATACTCATGACCCTCAAGAGCTCACCTAGCACTCAAGAGGTAGGCAACAACAAGTAAGCCCGCTTTAACAAATTGAGTTTGTTTAATAAACCCAATTGTTTTCCTTAGCCAACATCATTCATATTTTGTAGAACCCAAGTTCTACATCAATATGACTCAGATCCGATATCAATATTGTGCTATATCTACTAGTTGTCTATGTATTTAAGGATGAAATCCAAATACTTTGCAGACAACCGCAAGCACAACGCTAATATCAAACTTCTAATCTATAAGGTCACTTTTAACTTCATAAGTCAATATTTCATAAGTTCCAACTAATTCTACTGATTCAGTAGAATCAACGGTGACATTCCCACTATATCTTTTCTGACTTTATATGACGCAGACTATCTAACTTCATAATTAGACTCAATACTAATCCGACCCTAATGGTTGCGGATTATATTCTCCATGAATAAGAAACTCGTTCTTAATATCTCAAAGATCACAAAGAACATGTTTCAAGATCCATCTTATGGTTTACAGCATATTAAAATAACTCGTAACAATTACAATTAAATTGATATCCTTAATCGCACATTATATAGTATTCATTATGCTATCATCATATGATGCATCAGATTGACTAGACATTCTAATCAATTTCTCTTTCGAAAAAGGAATAATCTTTTACAAAAGATTAATATTATATACAAGAGACACATTAATTGTCAAACAGTTATACTAACTGTCATACATATAGTTTTGTTGTGTAATTTATTAGATCATATCTAATGTACATTTATGGGAATATCTCACAAGTCTCTTAGTTATATATCATATATAAAACTTTATATGAATATAACAAAAACTACTCCCACTGCTTTCATGGAAAAAATAAGACTTAGGTAAACCTTTTACCTCACAAACATTTCATTATTACATTAATAATAATAATGTCGTTAGAATATACAACACTAGAAAGAAATTTGTACGCTCCTACTGACCCTACTATCAATATGTATTCTCTATGCTTTGATAAAATCATACAATCTGACTGTATCAAAATTAGAGGACACAGATTTTCGGAAAGCTTATCTGAGTCTACAATAGGCTCTATAAGCTAGTATATCAAACTGTGATTTTAGCAGAATACAAACTCTAGGGCCATTCTAGAATGAACTCTTCAAACAAAGAAATCACAACGTATCTCTCATTCGAATAAATCATTCAGGAACGCCACTTTGCAATCTTTATCCAAAATACATAGTTTAATATCAACATTAACCAACATATCTTTAATTATTCAATTAATGTGACTAGAGACGAGTTTTCTCAAAATCTACAATAGATCGTTGAGTTTAAATTTTCTCACAATCACATTATAAATGTCAAACCTTTAATAGGCTCACTTTGATTTTGCTGCGCAAATAATTTGCACAATTTATGAACGATTCATATCGAAAACTCAATCAAGTTCAAAACTTGATAGTAGTAAGCTACGAACAATCTTAGATCTATGATTCAATGCTAACTTCCAAAATCGATATCAAATATTGCTCCCACTATAAGTTATAAGATAACTTTCTTCGATAAGAAAACAACAGAATCATTAAATATCAAATACTTTGTAAATGATTCTGACATCCTATTGAACTTATACGGAAGATGTCTAAGGGTCAATTCATCTTATTAATTATGTAGTTCCACTTATAGTTTATGATTCTCACATTTGACTTCAATAAGTCAAGTATTTTCTACAATTGTCAACATCTGATATTAACATACCAAGTAATAAAATAATTTTATTGTTCGGGATTGTAGAAAAAATATTCTATCAAATAGAATACAATATTCTATTAAATAAAATAAATGATAAACCTTACTTGTACCTCCGAGGCGCTATATAACAATTATACAAAAGAAAGTTTCAAATCTCAAACTTTTCAAGATTCGAATTTTCTACTATACATATCATATATATAACTGTAGAAACAAATGAAACAATAATTAAATGGATGAATTAGTGTAATTGGAGCATAACTCTAAAAGTATTGAAATTGATTCGGTAACACTCAATATCAAATGAATCAAATCATATAAGATTCGATTTCTCCCACTGGCCAATTCCGTCACGATGGAATCGTAGAAGAATCATATTGAGTAAGAATCAAATTCATAAAATAAATTTAGAACTAATTGCCATAAATTCATATATTTGATCATATCTAACATCTTTGAACAGTTCAAAGACTCACGATGAATTTTAAACAATTTTAGTTTTCAACACTTCAAATAGAATATCTTTGAACCATTCAAAAAATTCTATTCGTTTTTCATCAGAAACATATCGAAAGTTCTCGAACCATTCAAGATATTCAATATATATATTCTTTTAGAAATACGCAACTAAGTCATGACAACTCATTAACTAAGTTACGAAGTAAAGAAAGCTATCTAAGGCAATTTATAATTCATTAAACTACATACATCCAATGTATTAGTCTAATAAATCTTATGGACCAATGACGATCATTGGTTAAATGAGATTTAATCACATCCTAAATATAATATTCATTAAATGGATAAGGATATGTGGTGTGATCTTGTATCAGACCATCCTTTACCATACAGAATAAGCATCTTATGCTTATGTGATAAAATCTCATAAAGCATTGTTCTAAGTTATTTAGTTAACTGAACATTTTCTTAATGTTTATCTTTTCATTAATGACACTACTAGTCATATTAAAATATATAACAACTGTTTATATATAACAAGTAACTATCCAATAGTCACAAGTTCTGATATCAAATATCAAAACAAGTATTAAACATTATTTTAAATAACTAAATGGGAGATCTGATATCAAATACCTACAGTTTTCGTATTGCGAGAATCGATATTCTCTATACACAACTATACGCATTTTATTTCTTTAGCTTTATAATTTGCCTTCAATTATTCACAACAATTGCAAATAATTGATTAGCAAACTGTGTCAAACACGTGACTTCTAAAAGTCACTAAATCCAAGAAACATCATTATAAGATAAACAAATACCTAATGGAGTTTTCTTAAGCCAGTCATGAATCTCAAGACATGAACTGATTCGTGTCAATTCTTACTGCAAAAGAAACCATTCTCTCTAGATTATTATATCCTAAAACAGATATCTATTTAGATTACTTCTCGTGACTTAGTAACTAAGTCACTAACCATCTTGATTTTCAAGAAAATCGAAACAACAGTTCCCGATGGTTTAGACTAATCTAAC
>SKCR01049622.1:0-66834 GCA_019454045.1 Zanthoxylum bungeanum | reverse complement strand
TTTAACCATTAAACAACTTATAAATAATCAATATTATTCATAAAAATTGCTCTAGTGCTCTACGAGTATATTTCATTAGTGAGACTCTCTAGGTTCAGGCATATCCGTCATGAAATCCAATTTCGTGTCCATAATCTACCCACTCGTAAATTATGACAAAAATAGATAAACTCTCTTAACCATACACGTTGAGGTCATTGCATACGTATAATCCCTCCGTCATAGATATCTGGATTATTCCAGAGATATAGATATAAACGTCAAATTTCTATAGATATAATCACGTCGATATTTCTATTAGTAATCTCTTAATAACACTTAGAACTCACTTCTACAGTATACCACGGGCCCATGGATTTAACAGATTACTAATTCCATATTGAATACCTATGCTCTGTATATAGAACTGACGGATCCTATCTTGATACATACATGATATCTTGAGTATCAGTCCACACCCAACGAACAGGCGGAGGTCTGATCTAAATAGATCGGTGACGTGACTGCCATCAAAGTGTGGAGGATAACTCATATATCCACAGTGGTATCTCAAGTCAAAGAATCATTATGATCACTCAACCCGAGAAGATTCTTATTGACATTGGTGTAGCATCCATTAAGAATCGTCGGTGAGTCGTTCAGTGTTTATCCGATATAAACACCTACATATCTATACGAGTCTCCTAAGACTCATGGTTCACTGAGAAACCATTGGAATCCAATATTCCATTATACGACACGTACCGGTCTCAGCGGGTTTACTTATTGACCAAGTAATCGTAAACCTTGACCAGGAACTATTAAAGAATGATATTGTTATGATACGTCTCAATGTCAGTTGCGACGCCTTTGCAACTGTATCATAACCAATCACTCTATGTCATTTGCGTCTTTACCATATAAATAAGAAGTAATATTGAAGAAACTGTTCATTTTATTCATTAATAAAATATTTACAAGAGTATTTACAGGGAAATACATAAGAAATTCACGCTCTGAGCACCAACCCTAAAAATAGGTTGGCATATCGACATTAAATGACGTTCAGATAATACATTAGAAGTCGTCATCACAAAAATATCCGTATATCCATGAGCTATCCTCGAACTTGAGTTCAAATATATAAGAATTCTAACCATTTCATCATTGAATACTTAAACAGGTTCTGAAAGTCCTTGGCTATTTATATTCATCCGAAAATCTGTCTTCACAGATATATCAAAATTATCTGGATTTTTCTAAATAGACTGATAAGATAAAATTTTCATGTGTAGCATTTTTTCCAAGAAAAAATAGTTTATTTTTCCCATTTACATATTCCATTCTAAGATTATCAATCGTTATCTCCCATTAACCATCAAACATCATGTTAATCACAACTATAGCATTGTCCATTATACTTGAAAACACAACAAACCGTTTAAAGAATTACACTTAAATCACATAGACTCGGTATGATTGATGTCACACACTTATCGCACTATGCGACAGAAGGCGACACAAGCTTGACTGTTCCCATCGTCTTGTAAGACCATAAGCATCGCACTGTGCGATAATGGTCGTTGTTGTCATCGCACTGTGCGATAAAGGCCACCGCACTTCCCATCGCACTGAGGGAAAGACCCTGTCAAATAGTGTGACGATATCCGTCGCTCATATATGTATTGCTCATCACTTATAAAACTAAATCTAACCAAGCTCAAATCTAACTCTATAAAACCAATAATTCTTCATCATTATGAGAAAATTGAAAGATTAACAAAAACAGTTAGTGGAAAATACAGCATATCTCAACTTAATTTCTTTGAAGTTCTAATGAAAGAATAGTACTTTATGAATGAGAGAATGAAAGTTTTATTTTTATGTATTCTTTTCAAGTTATGACAACACTTATATGTCAAGAGGGTAATTTGGTATCTTTATTGATAATTTGGCTAAAATATATATAAAAATTTAATTTTGACTAATTGAGAAAAATATCTTACTTTTTTGTTTAATTTGGCTAATTAATGAAAAATCTATTATACCCGTCAAAATTACTTTACATAATATATTTATCAAATATTATCAACTTTTATTTCACATTTATAATTTTTATTTTAGAGCAGTTATAATTTAAAACTTACAAGACCATAATATCAAAGAAAATCTTATGGTCAGTTTGTGAGTATTACTTATTTAGTATTTTATATTTATTATTAAGAAATTTCAAATATTTTTAATATTGAAAAAAATATTTTTAATGTAATTTTAAACAATCCCAAAAGTACTTTTAATTTTATGATTATGAAATTTTTAAATGAGAGAACCTAACAAAATGGGTGATTTGAAAAGTACCTTTGGCAGAAAATATTTAACTATGAAGTGGTTGAAGCGAATAGAAAATATATAATATCGATAATCTATAACTTATAATATATATATAAAACGCCATTGTTGACGACTTAGTATTAAATTATAGAATTAAATAAAATAAGAAACCTATTATAATATAAGAACATATTCTAAAAAACCTATTGCAATAATAAGACATATTATAATTTACTATTAAAATAAGAAATTAATTGCAGTGCATCATAGTCTAATTTTAAACCTTTTAAAGATTTATATAAGACATTTTATAATCTATTATTAAAATTAGAAACTTTTTGCAATAGGAAAATGTATTATAATCTATATTTTTAAGCCTTTCAATGATTTAGTATTAAATTATAAAAATAAATTAATAAACTCGTTAAATTATAAATTTAAATTAATAACTCTATTAAAATAAGAAACTTATTAAAATAGTAAGACATATTCTAATCTCCTATTAAAAAAACATATTAAAATATAAAAACCTACCATAAAAAACTAGTCTTGTGCATTATCGGATTCAGTTCGGATCGGATCGGACCGAATCCAAATCCAAATCAATTAATGTGTCTTAAAAATATACTAAAAATAAAAGCATTCAAGTTCTATAAAAAGTTTAGATCAAATCAAACTAATAATATTAAATTCATTTTCAAATCATAAGAAAAAAAATTTGAATATTAAAATTAAACAACAAATTGAGGTTATATGATTTAAAATCAACTGGAATCAATTATTAGTTCTTCAAAATGAAGTAAAAATTAAAGCATTCAATTTCTTTTTTGTTACTTATAATTCGGGATGACAATAGGTCGGATACGATATTAGAATTCCAATACCCGTACCGGTCCATTCAACTAATGGGTCCGAAAATTTCACTAGTACCTAACCCCAACATATCGAGCCCTCACGGGCCCCGTTTGGGTCCATGTTCATACATGAATTTTACCTATATTAGAACGGGGATGCCAATATCATTATCTGCCCGACCAACTAATCAGTATATAAAATTATCTATTTATCTGTCTATAATGATACGAATCTTGATATGGTAGAGACAAATCTGATCCAAGATACCGTAAACTCTCAAAGAACTTGCCTTTGAAAACTCTTGGAATTGCCTCAGATGAAACTTGCCGGCAAAAGACGCCACAAAGGATGCCAACCCTTTGATGAGTCTTTGTCCAACACTGAACTTAGAAGAACCACACATCTCTCACTAATGAAAACTCATGCACAATGCTATTTTTTTTATAGAAGGATTTTGTCTTTTCATTAAAAAAATATGACTTTAAATAGTTACACAAACCAAAATCATACTAAAGCAAAAGTACAAAAATAATATTAAACTATCCATAATCAACTCAAGCCCATGACTCATAATTTCTAGCTGATTAAGAAATCAACAAATAAAAAAAAATAAACTAACACAAAGCTAAAATAAAACGTGCATCCACGTTTTGGACCATACCATGTAAATAGATAAGTAAATACTAATAGTATAATGAAATTAAGCCTAAACACATGAAACTAATGCATACAGATCCTTGATGATGTGGGTAAAGTGTATGATTCTTGAACCATCTTCCGTGAAGTCCATTTGGCCTCTAAGGTGCTTGTTCAATTCGATCACATGATGTTGGGTTAGGCCTGCCATGGCGTCTTTGATCTTCTTAGCTATATGCCTTGTAATTGGTTTAGTCGGTACATGGATTATATCAATGGTGCTCTGGACCAATTCTGGTGCTGATAAGATCACATCATCCTCTCCCTCTTGAAAAAGATTCGACCTCGAATCAGTACCTACGTCAAAAAGAGAAAAGTCATAAACATCCAAGGAAGCAGAAACATTATACTCACCTGGTAGGTCATCAATATGCATTATCATTAATATTTTTGATGACTTGAAAATGACTATATCCCCGATGTTTAAGCTTGGATCTCCCCTAAGCAGGAAATCTCTCCTTACGCATGTGTAGCCAGACCCATTCACCAGGCTCAAACGCCACGCATTTGCGACCCTTATTCACATGTGAAGCGTACTGCTTATTTGTTCGTAATATGTGCTCACGTGCTTTCTTTATATTTGTTTTACCAACTCTGTTTATTTTTCCCATCTAAACTTACTCTTTCCTCATCAGGCAAAGGCAACAAATCCAATGGCGTTAGTGGGTCAAATCCATACACAATTTCAAATGGTGAATATAAAGTAGAAGAATGAATGCCCATATTGTATGTGAACTCTATAAATGGCAAACACTCCTCCCACGACTTTAAATTTTTAGTGACTATAGTACGTAGCAATTGAGTTAAACTCCTATTGACCACATCTGTCTATCCATTTGTTTGGGGGTGACAAGTAGTAGAATAAAGTAGCTTGGTCCCTAGTTTACCCCACAAAACCTTCCAAAAATGACTCAAGAATTTGACATCTCTATCTGAAACTATATTCATAGGAATCCTGTGGAGCCATACTATCTCTTTAAAGAACAAGTTTTCTATATTAGTGGCATCATCAGTTTTATAACATAAAATAAAATGTGTCATTTTGCTAAATCTACCAACCACTATAAAAATGAAATCCTTATCGTGCTTAGTCCTAGGTAAACCCAAAACAAAATCCATTGAAATATCTACCCATATTTCACTAGGTACAGGTAATAGAGTATACAATCCATGAGGCATCACCCTAGATTTGGTCTTTTTACAGGTGAGACACCGGTCACAAATATGCTCTATATCACGCTTAATCTTAGGCCAGTAAAAATATTCTTTTAATGTTCCTAGGGGTTTTACTAATTCCAAAATGCCTCAATAGTCCACCTCTATGAGCCTCTCTCCCCAATAGCTCACGCATACTACAATAAGATATGCACAATTTATTTTCTCTAAACAGAAATCCCTAATGCTGGTAGAATTTATTAAATACAGACTTAATACATGCATCATATATATCACAAAAATCCACATCACATGCATAACGTTCTTTAATAAATTCAAACCCTAGCATTTTAGCACCCAAAAAAGTAAGTAAAATATATCTGTGAGAAAAGGCATCTGCAACTACATTTTCCTTGCCCTGTTTGTAGAGAATGATATATGGGAATGTCTCTACAAACTTCATCCATCTAGTATGTCTCTTGTTCAACTTTCTTTGCCTTTTAAAGTGTTTCAAACTCTCATGATTTGTGTGTATCACGAACTCCTTAGGCCACATGTAATGATGCCAAGTCTCCAGTGTTTGCACAAGTGTATAAAACTTCTTATTGCACCTGGGATACCTCAAAGCTGCCCCATTCAACTTTTCACTGAAGTACGCAATAGGTCTTTTCTCTTGCATCAATACTGCTCCAATACTTATGCCACTTGCGTCACACTGTATCTCGAAAGTGATCTCAAAATTAGGTAGTGCGAGGACAGGTACGCTGCATAACCTTTCCTTGTGCGTCTGAAAACCACTCTCTTGTGCCTCACCTCATTGAAACCCAACCGTCTTCTTGACTACCTCAGTCAAGATGCTGCTATACAACTGAAATCCTTCACAAAGCGCCTATAGAAACTCCCTAACCCATGAAAGCTTCTAACCTCAGACACTGTGGTAGGTGTTGGACAATCTCTAATCGCTTTAACTCTCTCCTCGTCTACCTCTATGCCATCTGCAGTCATAATAAAATCAAGAAAAATGATTATATCCATGCAGATTGTACATTTCTTACAGTTAGCAAATAATTTTTCTTTTCTTAAAGCATCAAACACACATCTCAAATGTCCTATATGTTCATCTAAAGATTTACTATATACTAATATGTCATCAAAATATATCATTACAAACTTCCCTATATATGCACGCAATATGTGGTTTATCAGTTTAAAAAAAGTACTTTAAGGACTTGTCAAACCAAAAGGCATCACTAATCACTCATATATCCCATATTTGGTTTTAAAAGTGGTCTTCCATTCGTCACCCTCTCTCATATGAATTTTCTGATATCCACTCTTAAGATCAATTTTGCTAAAAATCCTAGATTCATGCAGTTCATCTAACATATCATCTAGCCTAGGAATAAGATGTCGATACTTTACCATGATATTATTGATGGCACGAAAATCCACACACATACGCCACGTCTTATCCTTCTTAGGTACTAATAACATAGGTACTACACACGGGCTCATACTCTCTCGTATGTAACCCTTCTTCAATAGATCCTCAACTTGTCACTAAAGTTCATTTGTCTCCTTAGGATTACTCCTATATGTGGGTCTATTGGGAATGAAAACTCTAGGCATGAAATCAATCTGATGCTCTATCCATCAAATCAGTGGAGGCCCATTCTGGATGTCCTCTATGAGCATGACTTCAAATTCTTGTAAAATAGAAGAAATAAAAATATGAAGCGAACTATTAATGTTAGTAAGTAATGAAAAATTTGGTGTGTTCTTATACACTAGCAACAACATTAGGTTGCTAGTTTTATAGGCTCTCGTCACTTCTCCTTCACCTAGATAAAAACTCTTTTTCACTCTCATTTTCTTCTCACTCTCTCCATCAGCCCCCTTTCCATTGGGCTTACTATTGGCTCTAATCCAAGTGTTTCCCTCATTATCGGGTTTAGATCCTATTTTTGTCACCACCATCACTCTTACCCCCCAAGGATACAGATTTTTTTTTCCTTTTTCCAATTATAATTTGACTTGATCATTATGGACATATAACATAATGGATTTGCCCTTATAATAGAATGAATATTTATTCCTAAACTCATCATGTATCACCTTACTATAGAAATTCCACGACCTCCCTAAATATATGTGGCCTACCTGCATGGGTACCATATCACACAACGAAAATCTCAATCTTGCAACCAATACTGTGCTAGCCATGTTGGTGCAACTACCCCCATCTATGATCATATTACATGACCTCTCATTCACGCTATACCCAGTGTGAAAACTATTTTGTCTCTGCTACTCGGTATTCTCCTGAACTGTTTGTGCTGCCAATGCTCTCCTAGACACAAGCGACAAATTATCTAGTGGGTATGCTGCTCCCTCATCATCACTAGCATCCTCTAACACATGCATCTCATCTTCCACCTCCCCATTTGTGGAATCGATATTATCATCATCCTTCATTATCAATGTTCGCTTATTAGGGCATTGTGATACATAATGTTCCATCCACAAATGCTTAAAACACTTTACCTCTTTGGATTTTGGAATTACCACTTCAAACTTAACCTTAACTCTGTATGTCTCCGCTTCTTTTCCTTTACCACTCTTGGACTTGGGCTTATTGAAACCTCAATCTCTCCATTCATTACTAGGTTATTTCCCCTTCCAAGTAGAAGTTCCTTGTGAGGTGTATCTAGATGCAGATTTCTTCTTAAATTGTCTTTCTACCTTGATCGCCATGTGTAGCATATCCTCTAACTCCACATAATGGTGCAACTCAAATACACTTAAAATCTCATTATTTAATCCACCTAATAACCGAGCCATCATGGATTCTCTATCCCCCACCATATTTTCCCTAATTATCGCTACCTCCATCTCCGTATGAAAGTCTTCAACAATCTTCGACCTCTGGTACAAATATTGTAGCTTTTGATATAACTCTCTATAGTAGTGACTTGAAATGAATCTATTTTGCATGGGCGCTTTTAACTTCTCTCAGGTATCCACTGGCCTCTCATGGTTCATTCTCCTATTAGTTACCAACTGATCCCATAAAATTACCGTGTAGTCTATAAATTCAATTGCAACCAAATTTACATTCTTTTCTTCAGAATACCTTTGGCAATTAAAAATCATCGCAATCTTTCTCTCTCATTCCAAATATGCCTTTAGAACATATCTACATTAGGAAGATGAAATTTTCATCTTGATGATGCCTATGTCATCATCTATATCCTTTAACCTACCATGATCTCTCCTGTCAGGCTCCATTCAGTAGTCATAATTTTACTCATCATATTCATCTCTCCCATATCTATCTTCAAATCTATGTCTTAATCGATTATCTTCTCTCCCATAGGCCCTTCTATCTCCTCTCTGGAAACCTCTTCGCTCATCAAATCTCATATCCCACTGATCATATCTCTTCTCATACCGCTTATCCCTCGGCCTATACCTTTCTTCCTCATCATCAAACTCTTCCAATTCTTCCATATATTCAAGATTATTTTCTGCCTCAAACTCATGTATAGGTACCTTAGGTGGCTGTTGCTCTGTCTGTTCCTGCCTATATTATTGTGGTCCTTCAGCTCCCTTCTGAACACTAGATAATTGAAGACTAGTAACTTCCTTCGACAACCTCTCTATTGTCGTGTTCATATTTCCAAACATATCCCAGAACTCATCTATATTCTTCTCCATGATATTAAATTTCACATTAACGTCCATGTCTTTCTCTGTCATCTCACTTAACAAACAAGTCAGTAATGATAAGAAATAAATAAAATAACTTAAACAAAAGAAACCTCACAAGCTCTCTTGATTCACTCTCTTAGAAAAACTTCACTCAAGTGATTACCTCTGTTTAATATCGAATGCTAACCACTAATGGATTGCACAATCAGTGTGTAGCCCAAAGTCAGCAAAAATCCATAAGAAATCAAAGGAATAAAGGTATCAAGTGAAATGAGATATGACTCGAGAAGCAACAAAGATACGCAATCAATAAAACCTAAAGCTTGCAAGAGGGAGGACTAAAATAGACAAGTGCAATAAGTATGCTAAGTACGGTGCGTACTATGCAAATCCTTGCAAAACGGTCAATTAGATTGATTTTTTTGAATTTTTTTTGCTCAGGTGATCACTGGTCACTCAAGTTCTCGTAAGAGTCTAATATTGACCGGATGATGTTTAGAGTCTGATCTGAAATGGAAATTAGAGTTTGATATTGAAATCTTGAATTTAGAGTCTGATCTGATGTTGAATTCAGAGTCTAATGTTGATGTCCTGAATTCAGAGTTTGATCTGAAGCGGAATTCAAAGTCTGATGTTGATGCTCTGACTTCATAGTCTGATGCTAATATTCTGATTTCAGAGTCTAATATTGAGTCTAATTTCAGAGTCTGATGTTGAGTCCGATTACAAAGCCTGATTTCAGAGTATGTTGTTGAGTCTGAGGCTGAGTCTGATTTCAGAGTCTAATGTTGAATCTGATTTTAGAGTCTAATGCTGCGTCTGATTTCAGAGTCTGATGCTGATGTTCTTCCTTAGGCCGAATCTGACCTAGGTTCTTTTTTTAGACACAAATGACTCACAAGGGTATTAGACAAACCCTACAAACATGCAATGACAAACTAAACACTTGATTCAAGTAAATAACAAAAAGGCCCCAAACATTACCTAAAGGACGAACTGATATGAAGAACACAAAACCCAAAACTGAAAATCAACCAAGAAACAAGAAAAACCACAAGATTCAACAATGACCGAGAATCAAGATGAACAAGAATCTTGATGACCAAACATACACAACAAAGACTTAATGAAAAAACATAAAATAAAGATAGAAAATCATACCTAGGAACCCTAGGCTCTGATACTAAATGATAAGAAACCTTTTTGTGTTTGATTCCAATAAGACCCATCCCACTTATTTTAAGCCCCAAAAATCGCGAATCTTGATTTTGTAAGAACAAAATCCTTCCAAGATCAAGTTCAACCCTTAAGGAATCTTACCCTTAAGAACCTTTCTTTATTTCTTTGGAGAATCTTAAACAGCGATACAATGCCATAACGTTTGCCACAAGTTGATAAGTTTTTATCCCGTAGAACTAAGGATGAATCTACTCCATCAAGATGATGCAATCACGGCCACACACACATGCATCACGCAAGGCACTTTGTTTTGTTGAAAAGGTTCATTTTTAATTACAATTACAATAAATAATGCCCCTTTAAATAGGTGGCTAGCCCTAATTCTACCCAAACATAATAAACCCCTAGTAAAATAAACCCAATAAAACATAAAAGCCTTCACATTTTTGTGTATGGGCTTTCTAATTTAATTAAAGTTCAACCCAACGTTTAAACATACCATGATCTTAAACAACATAAAACATAAAAAGCTATATGGATAACTTGCGTCTGTATTTTGTCCAAGAAGGATTCTGAATTTGACTTTGACATAAACTACAAAGTTGTAGATCTATAAGTCGTCTTTCTAGTGCAACTTGAATTACCAAAATCCACCAAAATATATCAATCTGACCAAGTCAATTCTAGATCATATCATTTTTTTAGCCTTTTCTTCCTTCTTGAGTTTATTTTGTCAAGATGCCAAGTGTGTTGATTGATGTTATGAGGTAGCCAAGAGATAACATCTTTCGTACTAGAATATTTATGAAAGATGAAATGTGTAGCGTGATTATTGATGGGGAACATTGAGATAATTTAGCTAGTATCAGTCTCGTGGAGAAATTGGGGTTTCCATTGCTAAACCATCCGAAGACTTATGTGTTGCGAGGTTTGCCTAATTGTGATGAGGTTAATGTAGAGTATCAAGTTATGGTTGTATTTACTATTATGAGGTTTCGTGATGAGGTATTTTATGATGTGGTGTCTATGCTTGATTGTCATATATTGTTGGGTGGTCCATGGAAGTATGACATGCAACTGTGGTATCATGTTGAGAGGAATATGTACATTTATGTCACATATAGGAGGTCAAAACAAACTCAAGAAAGAATGAAGAAAAAACTAAAAAATTATATGATCCAGAATTAACTTGGTCAAATTGATGTATTTGGTTCATTTTGGTGGATTTTGGTGATTCAAGTTGCACTGGAAAGACGACTAATAGATCTACAACTTTATAGTTTACGTCAAAGTCAAATTCGGAATCCTTCTTAGACAAAATGCAAGCGCAAGTTATCCCCATAGCTTTTATGTTTTATGTTGTTTAAGATTATGTTATGTTTAAGTATTGGGCTGAACTTTAATTAAATTAGAAAGACCATGCATAAAAATTTGAAGGCTTTTTTGTTTTATTGGGTTTATTTTACTAGGAGTTTATTATGTTTGAGTAGAATTAGGGTTAGCCACCTATTTAAATGAGCATTATTTATTGTAATCGATAATTATAAAGGAACTCTTGTAAAAAACAAAGTGTCTTGCGTGATGCATGTGTGTGCGGCCGTGATGGCGTCATCTTAAGGGAGTAGATTATTCCTTAGCTCTACGGGACAAAAGCTTATCAACGTGTGGTAAGCGTTGTGGCGCTGTATCGCTATTCAAGATTCTCCAAATAAATAAAGAAAGGTTCTTAAGACAAAGTTCTTTAAGGATTTGACTTGATCTTGGAAGAATTTTATTCTTATAAATTCAAGATTCGCGGTTATTATGACTTAGAACAAATGAATGAATCTTCTTGGAATCAAATACAAGAAGGTTTCTTATCATATAATGTATTAGGCTCTCGCGGGCCCCATTCCACTGAGATTTTTGCTATCCTTATTTCTAATGTAAAATTTTACACTTCGATGCAGTAAATTACGTTTACATTTTGTTTTTATTTAAAATTTCAGTTAAATATTTATTCAACCGTACAAAGCGCGTCTTAAGCTAGTATAAATTAAAGCAAATTTTTCCCATGAAAGTGAGGGTCAGCTCAAATTGGACTAACTCGCTGAAAAATAATGACGACAAACTTGGGCCAGAAACATTCCAATTTGGGCATTTGAAACCGTTTAATATCTTGGTTGGGCTTTAATGGGCCAATCTCCGGGCCCACTAAACAAATTACTTCTACAAAAGGTAATGTAGGCTTTCAAATGAATCCATCCAGCATCCACTTATCTTTTGAATTTGGGCAAAAAACACCAAAACAAATTATTTTTTTTTAAACTGTCAAAATTTATCCCTATCATTCTAAAGAAAATTTGTTTAATTAATATTCATTAGAATTTATTTAAAAAGTCCCTATATATCATATTACTAATAACCTTTTTTTATTATTTAAACCTAGCATATTGATTATTAAAATTATTTCATCTATTCGGAATAGACTATTCCTCATTAATATGTATAAAATTCGAATTTCAAATCTCTTATTTAAATGCAAGAGAATTATTGACTGAAATATTAGTACCTATACTTTCATATGACTCCTTGAAATCCAATTCAAAAATTATACTTTCAAATAAGGGGAAATTATAATATAATAGGCTTTTTATTTTTATTTTTTTGTTGCTTCAAATTTTTTTAGATAACACTCTCTAAATATCCTTTGATTTTAGGCTAAAAATATGTTAGATGATGAAAGAAAGTCTTGAATTTACTCTATATGAATTTACAATGGTATGAGCATTTATATAGGCTACATAGAAAACCAAAATAGAAAATGAAACTTATAGTAATGAACAATAATAATGAATATAGGAAATCTGCATCTAATATTTAAATATAATAAAATCACGAATCCTAAAGGTATTAGGAATTCTATGTTGGATCTTGATTCCATAATATAAATTTCCATAATAATATTCCTTAACAAGCTCAAGAGGATGTCTAAGTCTGAGAGCTTTAACCTACGAAGCCCGAAGAAGGAGCCGAAGCCCAAGAGGGTGCCAAAGCCTGAAAGCTTTAACCTACAAAGCCCGAAGGGGGAGCCAAAGCCAAAGAGGATTCTGAAGCCTGAGAGCTTTAACCTACGAAGCCCGAAGGGGGAGCCGAAACCCAAGATGATACCGAAGCCTGAGAGCTTTAACCCATGGGTGGCAGAAAAGCCCGGGCATTGGCCCGGCCCAGAGCAAAAAAAGCCCGGGTCGGGCCCTTTGATCAAAGCCCAGCTCGGGTCCGAGCCGGACTTTGCAATTTTGGCCGAGGCCAGGCCCGGCCCGGGCCAAAACCCAAAAAAAAAAAAAATTATATATATATATATATTTTTTAAGGTCGTATTGGCGGTCGCTGTGAGGGTTGTGGTGTTTATTCAAGAGATTTTGAGTTTGCTTGTCAGTGCCCGTTAGTTCAATAACTATGACGTAGTTCAGAGTGGTTTGTTATTGGAACGTGGCGAAAAAGAAAATTTTAACACTAGATTATTGGTTTTTTGCAGTGTTTATAACCAATGCTTGCAAGCAGTTCCTTTATCTCCTAGGAATTATTATTGTATCATTTTTAATTTTTTAATTTTTTTTTTAAATTCGGGCAAAAAAAAGCCCGGGCCCGAGCTTTTTTTTTGTTGGCCGTGCTCGGGCCGGGCTTGTCAAAGCTCGGGCCCGGCTCGGCCAGTTGCCATGTATACTTTAACCTACGAAGCCCGAAGTGGGAGTCGAAGCCCAAGAGGATGTCGAAGCTTGAGAATTTTAACCTACGAAGCCCGAAGGGGAAGCTGAAGCCCAAGAGGATGCTGAAACTTGAGAAGTAGCAAAATTCCGAAAAGAGCTCGAAAATATGAAAGAGAGTCGAAACCCGAAAGTAGCCGGCCAGAGCACACTTGTGAAGGAGTGGCGCATGACAAGAGAAGCACTTGTGAAGGGGTAGCGCGTGAGGTTCACTTGCCGATAATGGCCATGATCCCCACGCGCCGATGAGAACTGAGAGAGTGAAACTAGAATAGTCGAAACCAGGGCTATAATACCATGTTAGATAATGAAAGAAAGTCTTGAATTCACTCTATATGAATTTACAATGGTATGAACATTTATATAGGCTACATAGAAAACCAAAATAGAAAACGAAACCTATAGTAATGAACAATAATAATGAATATAGGAAATCTGCATCTAATAGGAAAATATAATAAAATTACGAATCTTAAAGGTATTAGGAATTCTATTTTAGATTTTGATTTCATAATATAGATTTCCATAATAATATTCCTTAACAATAATATTTCTTTAACAAAATAGTTGATATTTTTAACTTATTTACAATGTTTCATATATATATATATATATTTTTTTTTGAAAAGAATGATTTCCCATTGTTTGTTTAAATTAATAAAAGGCTATTTAGTACAAGAAAACGGTTAAAAGATAAAAGCACATCCCTATATTAACTGGACCTTAGATTCGATATTGATTAAGTTTCATTCTTAATTTTGTATAAATTGTGATTATAATTATTAAATAAAAAATATAAATAATTGAATTTTAACATAAATTGTTATATATGCACGTGGGGCAGGAAATTAAAAAAAAAAAAAAATATTGGGTAGAAAAAAGATCAGTACCGGAACTCATATTCACTGACATGTAGTTTAATGATTTATCACACTTAATCAAATAATACAATGACAACTATTTTCACTGATCAAACCCATTAAAACCCTTAAAAACTCAGTCAAACGGTCAACTGTCACATTCATTGCCCGTATTTTGGCGCCAAACGTGGATTCAATATCAAACTTTCAGTTACTAAACTTCAGGAGAGCAGGAGAGAGAGAGAAAAATTTAAAAACAAAAAGAAATAAACAAAATATTCGAAAAAATATATATTTTTTTTTTTGGAAACTATGGAAACCCCGCCACCAAAACATACCAACACTAATCACACAATACACAAAGAAATTAATATAAAAAAATAGAAATAAAAGTAAAAACTCAAAATGGCACAAGCAGTAGCAGATTCTGAGAAGATTGATCAAGAAGAAATTATTAATAATCAAGAGAAAGAGATTATGAAAAGCAACAACACAATATCAGATACAAATAATATGAGTACTGGTAGTAATAGCAGTGTTAATGTGCCATTCAAGTTCAATGTGCAGGCACCTGAATTTGTGCCAAAATCACAGACCCAGATGCCAATTTCTGGGTATTATTATCCATGTTTACAGTATATGAGTGGCAAGGCTACTGGATCTGATTGGATCTTCGTTGGTGATAATCAAGAACCTGTGTATGTGATCTCAAGCCATTCTTGTGTCTCTATGCCTACAAGTCCCTCCAAGAATGTCCTCACTGATGATCTTAGGCAAAAGATTATCAAACAGGTTAGCTCCTTTTGAATTTTTTTTTGTTTTTGTTTTTGTCTTTTTGTTTTTATGGATGTTAGTTAGTTTAACTGGTAAAATTTTTAAAGTTGGTACATTATATTTGGGTTTCGAACACGCTCGCATGTGGGAAAATGAATTGAGTTGCGACCAGGCTATATGTTCTTGCTCTATATGAATATATGATCATATTTGAAAGTTCGTGTTTATCCAAGGTTATGCTATGCAGAATTTATCATAATAATCAAGACAAGTCCTAACTATTGCTACTATGGATTTCCTAATAAGCACCTTTAATTCTAACAGCAATAAAAATATTAATGCAGAATATTAAAACAATGCAGAAAATAATTCAGCCACACAAATCAATACAGTAATTTGTTGACGAAGTGGAAAACTCGTGTGAGTAAAAAACCGCTTCGGGTATCTCGGCTATCAGCCCAAATCTACTATAAAGAGAAAAACTTACAGTGATGGTAAAAGACCTATGATGGCAACTTCACCGACTCTAATATCTCTAGACTGTAAGAACTCGAAGAACTCATCGAGCCCGTATCCCGCGGTTTTCTTCAGAACCTCTGAAGTCTCTGAGTGAATCAACTCTGCAGCTCTGAATGGCGGAATTCTGACTGCCAATCTTCCTCCTATAAAACTCTGAAGGGTTAGGAAGTTGAGTTGTTTGTTTTGATGGTTTGTCAAAGTTCTATATCACCAGGAAACACGAAGACAAGAAATTCAAAGAAGTCTTCAAGGTGATGAACAAGTAGGTTAAAAACTATGAAGGTTTTGTGGCTTAGAGGAATATCTTTTCAACACTTGGGAAATGTGGCTATATGTGCTTTATATAGATAGTGTAAAAAGAGAGGCTTCCCAATACCAAATTAGGTCAAAAACGCGTCCAAAATAACTCAGTTCCGCACGGGCGTTTGAACGCCACTCGAACGCGTCACGAACGCGTGCTCTCTGGAAAGATTCGTTCGAACGTTTACTCGAACGCACCATGAACGTTTGCTCTCTGAAATGTTTCGTTCGAACGCTTACTCGAACGCACCATGAAGGTTTGCTCTCTGAAATATTTCGTTCAAACCCAATAGCGAACGTGCTACTAATGCCACACGTTCGAACGCTTCAACGAATACAGCACTAACGAATTTGCTCCACCTTTGTCAAATACCAGTCAAATTGCTCCAAGTTCTTCAAGACTTATTACAACTCAATTAAACTTGTTTTGTTACGGACATTGCCAATAAAAATGGAACTAACAATATTTGCTAGATTTATAGAAAGCTAAGAACTAACAACTCTAGCTTGTCCCGAGTAACCACTTTCGTTAACATGTCGGCTGGATTCTTATCTATATGGATCTTCACTAGTCTCAGCAGTTGTTGATCCATCACCTCGCGTATCCAGTGATAGCGAATATCAATGTGTTTCGTCTGGGCATGATACATTGAGTTCTTGCTCAAGTCCAGAGAACTCTGACTGTCACAATGTATCTTGTATTCTGTCTGCTTGATCCCTAACTCTTGGACAAAATGCTTTAGCCACAACATTTCTTTTCCTGCCTCAGCTATAGCGATGTACTCAGCCTCTGTTGTGGATAATGCAATACACCTCTGCAATCTTGACTGCCATGACACAGCTCCCCCTGTAAAAGTGTAGATAAATCCTAATGTAGATTTCCTACCATCAAGATATCCCGCCATATCTGAATCTGTATAGCCTTCCAAGATTGGATCAGCTCCCCCGTAACATAGACGAAACTTCGATGTACCCTTGAGGCACCTGAGAATCCATTTGACTGCCTCCCAGTGTTGTTTTACAGGGTTAGAGAGAAAACGGCTCACTACACCCACTGCGTGTGCAATATCTGGCCTGGTTCATACCATTGCATACATTAGGCTTCCAACAGCTGAAGAATATGGTATTGCTGACATTTCCTCTATCTTTTTCTTGGATGAGGGGCACAAACTATTGCTCAGTTTGAAATGGTGCGCTAGCGGAATGCTGACTGGTTTGGCTTTCTGTATATCGAACCTTCTGATTACTCGTTCAATATACCTCTCCTGTGAAAGCCATAATTTCTTGTTCTGTCTGTCACGAACAATCTCCATTCCCAAAATCTGTTGAGCTGGTCCTAAGTCTTTCATGTCGAAAGCCTTGGAGAGTTCCTTCTTCAGCTGACTGATCTTCGCTGCTTCTTGTCCAACAATGAACATGTCATCTACATACAGTAGAAGAGCAACGAAATTTCCATCTGGAAACCTCTGAATGTATACACACTGATCTGCTGCAGTTCTTTTGTAGCCTTGACCCACCATGAATGAGTCGAACTTCTTGTACCACTGCCTCGATGCTTGCTTGAGCCCGTACAAGCTCTTTTTCAGCTTGCAAACAAGGTTTTCTTTACCTGAAACCTTGAATCCTTCTGGCTGCTCCATGTAGATTTCTTCATTCAGATCACCATGAAGAAATGTTGTTTTGACATCCATCTGTTCAAGCTCCAAGTTCAATCTGGCTACCAATCCTAGGATGACTCGGATTGAAGCCATTTTTACCACCGGTGAAAAGATCTCATCAAAGTCAATTCCCTTTTTCTGTAGGAATCCTTTGACCACTAGCCGAGCTTTGTGTTTCACCACTTTTCCGCTGCCATCTTTCTTGAGCTTGAATACCCATTTGTTCTTCAGTGCCTTCATTCCGTGTGGGAGCTTGACTATGTGCAAATGCTAAACATCAGAATATTCTGAGGTGAGAATATGAGGGATTTACCAGACCACACTTTCTCCAGAATCTCGAAGTTCAACGGTATATATGGTGGTCTGTTGATCAGGTAGCAGGCGGCACGAACAGCTTCTCCCCAGAATGGCTTTGGCAACTTAGCCATACTGATCATGCTTATGACTTTCTCCATAATGGTGCGGTTCATCCTTTCAGCGACACCATTGTGTTGTGGGGTGCGTGGAACAGTCCTCTTATGTCGAATACCGTGGCTTCCGCAGTAGGCATCGAACTCCCTGGAAGTGTATTCGCCTCCATTGTCTTTGCGAAGGCACTTCAGTTTCTTCCCTGTTTCACGCTCGACCATGGCATGGAATAGTTTGAAATAGTCCAGGACCTGATCATTTGTTTTCAGAAAATATACCCACACTTTTCGAGAAGCATCGTCAATAAAAGTCAGAAAATATTTGTTACCGCCTAGTGAGTTTACCTCCAAGGGACCACATACATCAGAGTACACCAGACTGAGTAACTCTGATTTCTTTGTATAAGAGAAATTGAAAGAGACTCTGTGTTGCTTACCGAATAGACAGTGATTGCAAGGATCCAGAGCAGCATTTTTGGAGACAGTGATCATATCCTTCTTTGTCAAGGTAGACAACCCCCTTTCACTCATGTGACCGAGTCTCTAGTGCCACAGATTCTGAGAAGCCTCCGGTTCAGCTATATTTAGGCTTTCTGCACAAATCTTCACATGAGTCTTGTATAAGGTTCCACAGATATGTCCTCAGGCGATGACCATGGCACCTTTTATCATCCTCCAAGTGTCGTTGCGGTTGCATGGCTGCATAACCCTGTTTGTCAAGGGCTACCCCCGAGAGTAAGTTGAGCCGAAGTTCTGGAACATGTCTGACCTCCTTCAGGGTTATTGTATACCATGTATTTATCCGCAACTGTATTTCACCAATTCCTTCTATCTGAGAAGAACTGGTATTCCCCATCTTCAATGCTCCAAAGTCTCCTGCTTTGTATGTTGTGAAGAAATCCATGTGAGGAGTGACGTGGTAGGATGCTGCAGTATCTACCACCCACTCGACATCCTGAGTTGCGGTGTGAAGGCATGCTTCTTCCTGGCCGGAGCATATAGCTACATCCACCATAGTAACTACTAGTGTCTCCGCATCATTCTTCTTCGGCTGGTTATTGCCTTGTCCCTGCTCCCGTTACAGTTTCCGGCAATTTTTCTTCAAGTGGCCTTCTATGACACAGTGGAAGCACTTGTATGTCTTTTTCCCGTCCTTGGATCTGCCCCTACTTTTACTTCTGCCTCTCCTCCCACCTTGATGTTTCTCATGTTGTTCCTTCGTTGCTCTGAGACAAGGGCTTCTGTTTGATCTGAGCCCACGTCTTTTCTTCTGGCTTCTTCATTTGACAAGACATCCTTTACCATAGGCATGATAAGTTTGCCTCCTGGAGCTGAGTTGTTGAGAGTAACCACCAGAGTCTCCCAGCTATCAGGAAGAGAACTGAGTAGCAAGAGGGCTTGAACTTCGTCTGCCAGTTGCATGTCTACTGCAGACAATTGGTTCACCAGGCTTTGAAACTCGTTGGTGTGTTCTGCAACGAAAGTTCCACTCTGCAGCTTCAGGTTCACCAAACGCCTCATGATTAAGGCTTTATTCCGAGCTGTTTTGGCCTGGAACATGTCTTCCAATTTCCTCCACATTTCATAAGCATCTGTGTCATGTGCTACATGGTGGAAGACATTATGGCCAATCCACTGCCTAATCTGACCCAAACTTCTGTTGTTGAGTTTATTCCAGTCATACTCCTTAACAGACTCTGGTTTCACTCCCTTCAACTCGATGACATCAAACAGATCTTTACAATGCAAAAAATCTATCATCCTAGGTCTCCAGAGGGAGTAATTAGTGGCAGCCAATTTAATCATTGCACCAGAATGGGAATCCTCCATCTCCATTTTAAGTTTTAAAGTTTAAAATGAGAATATACTAAAATCGGGTCTAAATTTCACAAATCCGAGGTCACCGTTGCGTCCGGAACGGTCGAAAATGGTGGAATAGACACTTCGTTGGTCTAAATCCGACACAGGGGTTGATTTGTAAATTCCTAAAAGTTATGGGGCAAAACTGTAAATTTCAAAACTTCAGGGGGCTAAATGAAATTTACCAGGCTGCTGACGTGACGCTGACGTGGCAGGTGGGACCGGCTTTGCTGATGTGGCGTCTGACGTGGCAGGTGACGTGGCAGATGACGTGGCGTGATGACGTGGCAGGCTGACGTGGCGGGGATGCTGACGTGGCGCCACGTTATCGTCTTCAACCTTCGTCTGGCGCGTGCGACGCGTGGTGAGACTGGAGGCGCGTGGGCTTGCTTCTGTGAGGCGCGTGCGGCGAAGCTGGACATCGTATCGGTCGCCGGAAAATACCACCTTGCTCGTCTCGACGTGAACTAGCTGATGGTGTGCTCAAAGTTGATTTTTGACAACTTTGCCGGAACTCGAATTTTCCGAGCCGAACTCCGTTCTTCGGTTTTTCGATCCCAATGAAGAACCAAAGCTCCTGATACCACTTGTTGTGATTCACCGATCACTTTAGAGTGTATTTGAGGAAAAACCGAATTGTATTTATTACTCTAAAGAATAAATACAAGTTTACAACTAGAAACTTAACAAAAAACCTCACACACTCTCAAGCTCTCTACTTGGAGCTTACACACACTTTGGGATACTATACATTCACTGGAAAGCTTCAATTTATAGGGAAAAAACGCGTGCACTGTAGCACACGTTTTTGCCAACTCATTTCCTTCAATTTAGGCAATCACCGAAAGTGTATTTGTTGCTTCTGTTTGATGTTGTTTCTGCATGTGCTCAACAAGCTGGACGTGTGTATGCTTGCTGGACTTCACATCTTGCATTCATTGTTTTCTTTTCTTTTTTCTTTTTCCTAAGGCTGAAGAAAACTCATCAGTGGGATTAAAGAAAGGATGGGCTAGTAGAGGCCGAGGAAAGGGTCGTTGCGGACGAGCTCAAAGCTTCAACAGCCGTAGCCTGCAAATTGCTCCACCACCTCAGACATTCAAAGGCCCGAGAATGCCAGATGGTACCAGGGGTTTCACCATGGGACGCGGCAAGCCATTTTTAATAAACTCCACAGCACCACCTATTACTGCACCATTAAATTAAAAATTTTCCACCTATGTAAGTACAGTTTATCATGATAAAATATGAAATTGTTCCATTTTCTATATGAAATTTCAAATGTGTTCACTTTTATGAAGTGGAAACGGATAATTTTTCTTAATGGATAATTTGTACTCTTTTTCATTTATCAGATATAAAAGTGAATAATTTTCAAAATGCATGTGAAAAAGAGAATAATTTCAAAATTTTCGTGATAAACGGTACTTATGCTATTACCGGTGGGAAAAAGATAATTTCCTTTGTCATTTTTTTTACAGTAATATATGAGTTAATGCTGCTCTTGCCATATAAGTACTTTTCAATGAATTACTTACCCAGATAAATGGCTCTGCATTTTCCTGAAAGCAGGAATGATCAGTACTTAAAACTAGGCAAAAATATGTAGACTGCTCTATAATTTTACTTTACATAATTTACTGTTTGGATTATTAGAATCATGTATGTAATTAATTATAAGTATAACCTCTATTTAGTCATGTAAGAAAACATCCTATGCATTATGGAACAAATTCATGTCAAGTTTATGGGAAATGCATCAAAATCCCAAAAAATATAAACCTAACAAGAATTACTAGTAATTATTTTGATCACATACTAAATAAACCAAATCATGTAATAATCATAACATAATTACTTACTTTTTATTTTTCATCATCATCTTTTCATTATCACATTTGGCTTCCTTTTTATAAGAAGCCAAAATGTGTGCATGGGGAGTTTTCTTACTTCCCATGCACATGTGATAATCTTCAAGGGATTAACTTCCTTTGATGATATCATGATTACATGACTGGACTGGGTTTGGATTGACCCATCATGGATGATCTGGATTCATCAACCAATATATCCCACTCAAGTATTGATGGTTCAACAAATTTCATAATTTCTGTAAAAATAATTCACACTTCACAATTATGTCATGTGATTTGCATACTTCGAGAGCACAGTAGCTATACATCTGTTAGGAATATATAACTTCTCGAATATGAAAGGTCATTTGGTAAAGTATGTATTGTCCTCGATCATTTATCACATTGCATTTCTCTCGATCTCTTTAATTGTCATATATATTTTGTATTCACAATCATATTTGATCACGCAGAACAATATAATTGATCGACTAGCGAATACAAGTCAATGCGATATTATTCATATAATAATCTTTCTCTTTTCTCGAATCTCTCAACCAATAATGCATTAAAATACAGAGATGCTCTATTGGATCGAGTCTCTCGTGATCTTATAGTAACACTCTAAGATAGCGATCATCAAATCTAAGCTTTGAGAAACAGAAAAGAGTCTAAAGGGTACATGTAATAGCCAAAATATTGACGTAACAAATAAATTGAGAAAATGGAGTTGATTAATAAAAAAATAATAAAGGGCTCATTTTTTTTTCCAAACGGGTCTGCCTATGGAGGGTTATTAAGGGGAAATTATCTAGACTTTTCTACCTTATTTAAAAATATTCATAAAGAAAAAAACAACAAGACAAAGCAAACTATCTCATTTCTTGTCCCCTTGGCTGAAGGCTCCATCAAGAAAGAGAGTAAAATTTTGCTTTGCAACTAAGTTCAACACCAAACAAAGACAAGTGATCTGGTGAAAGAATAGATACAATTTAAGGGTTTGGTTAGTTAAGATTATTGTTTGGTGTTGTGTTGAGGAAATATGATTATATTGATGATTGATGATGTTGTTTGTGGATTGTGGTGGTGGAGGAATAGTGATTGTTGAAGTGAACTGTGTGTGAGTGCGCTCACAGTTTCAGCAATGAAGGTTGCATGGAATCAGAAGAAATTATGCATGAAATGTGTGTGAATGAAGTGTGTATATGCATTGTTAAAAGATATTAGATAAGGCTGATCAAGGGAGTTGAAAACTGGTGGCCTGAAGCTTTGAAGTTGAGATACTAGAAACACAGGATATGTTGTAGAAATTTAGATATAGATTAAAATTCTAACCTATGAATGACGAACCATAAAATTTTACATAAACTAGATACATTAAGGATTAGCATAGTTAAAAATATTATTTTTTCCAATGAAAGATGAATCTCCAGCAAATTTCATAAGTCAGATGTTTTGTATAATTCTTGAATTTGTCTCCCTTGTGCAGTATCTAAAGATTTACTTATAACATAAATTTTAGGAATCGTAATCAGGATCCGTAAAAATTCAACGAAGTTGATGCTTCCTTGACAGTGTGTTCTAGTTTGGCTATAAATTGATTTTTAGGAATTGAAATTGAGATCCATAAAATTTTACATAAACTAGATATATAGAATGCGATTTCATAAAAATTTCAGCTCTGGATACATTACCAATTTTTCATAGTAAGTTTTCAAAGTCAGCCCCATGCAGTGATATATTATGTAGAATAATTATAAATGATTTGGCTATTCCTCAACCTATGAAACTCCGATTTACATTCCGTCAATTCTATAACGATTCTGCTTTTCTATCGAAATTCATCATCCTTGTATGGCACACTTAATCTTTATATACTATTTCTAAATAATATCTTATGTTGTAGTTTTGACGGTGAAATCTTTATGTCCAGATCAACCCCAAAACCATCGACAGCTTCGTAAGGTTGGTGTTGGAAATCTTATAAATATTCATTAAGGGTATATTTGTCTTTTGGATGCATTGGGTGCATGTGAGGGGTACAACCCTTTGGAGGGTTGCACCCCACCCCAAGGGGTGTCCTATTGGCACCCTTCCATGCCTTATAAAAGAGGCATCATAAACAAATATAAAAATATAGAAAGAATCCGAATTTGTGAGTCATTTGTTTTGGTTGTTTTTTGAGAGAGAGTTCCACCATTTTCCTAGATCAAACATTTGTTAAGGAGTGCTCCTTGAAAAAGAAGCAACCAAGTTATCCTGGGAGAACATTGGCCAATTCGAATCCATGAAGCACCTGTGACGGAGGCTAATAAGTTCTTAAGGACAGAGAGATCTCGACTTGGATTCGTCATTGCATTTTCCAGGTTTTCTACAGTTTTCATGTTTTAGGGTTTTATGATAGTTTGATTGGTATTTTCTGGTTTAATTTATTTGAAGCATATTGTTTTTATATTTAATGACACTATTTGAACCACAATCTTAAGAACTTATTACACTAGTGTTGTTAGATAGTAATTTGCATGCTAGGTTAGAAATTTTCTGGAAAACTACGAACTGTGCATGAAAAACCGTAGGGCGTTCGAACGCTCGATGAACGCGAATGCTTAAATTTGAAATTTCGTAAGAACGTTTGAACGCGTCTTCAAACGCAACTCGAACGCAGGCCTTCTGCCTAAGAACGTTCAAACGCGTACTAAACGCAACTCGAACGCAAACTCTCTGGAATCATTCCGTTCGAACGCATTTTCGAACGCTATACGAACATGAACTCTCTGGAATCATTCCGTTCGAACGCGTTATCAAACGCTACTCGAATGTGAACTCTCTGGAAACACTTCATTCGAACGCGTTGTTAAACGCAACACGAACGCACACACACTGGACAGTCTCATTCGAACGTAGATACGAACGCGACACTAACGAAATCGTCCTGTAATTATTATAAACTGCAAACTTAGATTAATATTAACTTAGTAAATCATATACTGTAACACATTAATCTTGGTAGTATAGATTTAAGTTATTATTAGGTTGTTCAATTATCACAAGCATACACATAGTGATAAAGTTGAAATTGATTGTATGTTGCATACTTGGGTGAGAATTTAAAGTGTAATCATACACAAGAAATTCCATCTTGATTGACACTTACACATATATCTACACATATCGTATATTATTTGTGCAATTGAAGAAGTGTAATTCTGGGTTTGAATTGCTAAAATATCCCCTTGAAAAAGTGTTTAAAGAATATTCTGTCAAAAAGACGATAAGAGCCTAAGTGGTCAGGGACTTAAGTGGTTACTCCGAACCTCCCTCGTCCTCTGGGAATATTTGTTTATTCATTTTTCTAAAGAATCTTTAGTTAAAATTCAAGGACTTATGTTTATTGGAACCACCGTCCAATAGAACAACAAGTGGTTACCTAGTATATCACTTTGAACAAAATCATACGTTGATCGTTGTGCAATTTATATTTTATAGATTAATTGACCCCTATTGGATTTTCCAGTTACAAATGGCTAGCGGAAACATCACAGTACCGGTCTCTTATGGAGAAAAGCCGGAGAAATTTGGTGGGGCAAATTTCAAACAGTGGCAGAGCAAAATGCTGTTCTACCTGACAACTCTCCAGTTGGCTAAATTCCTCAAAGATCCTCCGGGTCTTGTGGAGGGTGAATCGGAAATGGCCAAGGAAGAGCGAGAACAGACATGGATGTCTGGAGACTTCTTATGCAAGAACTACCTTTTGGGTGGTCTTGACAATACCTTGTACAATGTGTACCAAGGCATGACTTCTGCGAAGATTCTCTGGGAATCTCTCGAGAAGAAATATAAAACTAAGGATGCCGGACAAAAGAAATTTATCGTGGGTAGGTTACTGGACTACAAGATGGTAGATTCAAGGATGGTGATGTCTCAGTTGGGTGAACTGCAGTTGATTATTCATGAAATACTGGATGAAGGAATGAAACTCTGTGAGATGTTTCAAGTTGCCGCCATAATTGAAAAGTTGCCTCCATCATGGAAGGACTTCAGGAGCTATCTGAAACACAAAAAGAAGCAGATGAGCCTTGAAGACCTTAGTGTTCGATTGAGAATCAAGGAGGACGACAGGATGTCCGAGAAGGCTAGCTACAGGACTATGGAGTCTAAGGCCAACATCATTGAGGGTGTGAAGGGTAGCAAGAAAAGACAGTGGAGCTGATTCTTCGAACAAGAAGTTTAAGGGGAAACACTACAACTGTGAAAAGAGCGGTCATATGTCAAAGGACTGCAGAAACAAGAAGTCTCAGGACAAGGGCAAGAAAAAGAAAAATGAGGCCAATGTCACTGAAGGAGAGCAGCTGACTGATGAGATCTCAGAGATGGAACTATTAGCAGTGGTAACCGAAGCCAACATAGTTGGGAATCCGAGAGAATGGTGGGTAGACACTGGGGCTACTCGTCATATCTGTGCAGATAGCAAGATGTTTTCCATGTACCAGAAGGTCGATGGCGGCGATCATCTGACAATGGAAAAATCGTCTACCTCTCAGGTGGTTGGACAAGGCACAGTGGTTCTGAAGATGACATCCGGAAAGGAGCTAACATTGAGAAATGTACTGCATGTTCCAGATATTCGGAAGAACTTGGTCTCGGGCTCTCTTCTTCTTAGTAAAGCTGGTTTTAACCTTGTGTTTGTTTCTGATAAGTTTGTAATGACTAAGAATTATATGTATGTAGGAAAAGATTACCTAACTGAGGGCCTTTTCAAGCTAAATGTAATGACTATCAATCGTGCTATTAATAAAGCTAGTACTTATGCTTATATTATTGAGTCACAAAATGTATGGCATGAGAGGTTAGGACATGTTAATTATGATACCATGCGTAAATTAATTAACATGGACCTTATACCTAAATTTGTAATTGATAGCCAACATAAGTGTGAGACATGTGTTGAAACAAAAATGCATAGAACATCATTTCATTCTGTTGAACGCAGTTCTGAACCTTTAGAACTTATACACATTGACGTGTGTGACATGAATATTATGCAAACAAGAGGCGGTAAAAAGTACTTTGTCACTTTTATCGATGACATCACAAGATTCTGCTATGTGTACTTGCTGAGGAGAAAAGCTGAAGCTATTGAGAGCTTTGTACACTATAAGAACGAAGTTGAAAATCAACTTGGCAAGAAAATCAAAAGAATCAGAGTGATAGAGGTGGTGAATACGTTTCACCATTCGGTGAATATTGTTCTGTGCACGGAATTATTCACGAAACCACTGCTCCTTATTCTCCTCAACAGAACGGAATTGCGGAGCGTAAAAACCAATGTTGAAGAAAATGATGAACGCCATGTTGACGAGTTCGGGTTTACCCCAGAACTTGTGGGGGGAAGCCTTGCTTTCCGCGAACTACATTCTAAACAAGCTTCCTCACAGAAGATTGGACAAGACACCATATGAGTTGTGGAAATGTTTCGTACCTTCCTATAAATACCTAAAAGTGTGAGGGTGTCTTGCCAAAGTAATGGTTCCTAAACCTAAGAAGGTTAGAATATGACCCCAAATGGTTGACTGCATATTCATTGGATATGCTCGCAACAGTAGTGCGTATCGATTCTTGGTACACAAGTCTGAGATTCTTGACATCAATCTGAACATGATAATTGAGTCAAGGAATGCGACATTTTTTGAAGAGACGTTTCCTTGTAAGGAAAGACAAAGAACAAAGTCTCTCAAAAGAACAATTGATACTATCAAGGACAGTGATCAGGTTGACCAAGAATCAGATCAACGTGCAAATGTTGAGACAATCGAGCCTAGACGTGGCAAAAGAGCTAGAACGTCTAAGTCGCATGGTCTCGATTTTCTGACATACTTGTTAGAAAATAAGCCTCAAAGCTATAAAGAAGTTGTGTCTTTCCAGAGGCACCTCTGTGGAAAGAGTCTATTAACAGTGAGATTGATTCAATCCTACAGAACCATACTTGGGAGTTGGTTGATCTTCCTCCAGGTTGTAAGCCGCTGGGCTACAAATGGATATTCAAACGGAAGATGAAAACGAATGGATCAATAGATAAGTATAAGGCAATATTTTTCATAAAAGGTTATAGAAAAAAGGAAGGCTTTGATTACTTTGACACATATTCACCAGTGACTCGTATCACATCGATAAGAATGTTTATAGCCATAGCATCTATATTTGGTCTTGAAATACATCAAATTGATGTAAAGACGACATTCTTGAATGGTGAATTGGATGAAGAGATTTACATGGAGCAACCAGAAGGGTTTAGTGTTCCTGGACAAGAACAGAAGGTGTGCAAACTTGTAAAATCCTTGTACGGATTAAAACAAGCACCTAAACAATGGCATGAGAAATTTGACAAAGAAATGTTGTCAAGTGGGTTCAAAACCAATGAGTGTGAAAAGTGTGTGTACACTAAATCAACTCAAAAAGGATATGTCATTGTGTGTCTCTATGTAGACGATATGCTGATAATTGGTAGTAATCATGAAGTGATTTAGTCTACCAAAAACATGTTATCCAGCAGATTTGATATGAAAGATATGGGAATAGCTGATGTAATCCTAGGAATTAAGATTTCTAGGACATCAAACGGATATATATTATCTCAGACTCATTATATTGAGAAGATACTTAATAAATATATCAAAGGGGATCTAAATGTGGCTAGAACCCCTGTAGACATAACTCTTCATCTATCAAAGAATACTAGTTCAAACGTATCGCAATTAGAGTATTCGAGAATCATCGGAAGTCTGATGTATCTCACGAATTGCACACGACCAGATATCGCTCAAGTTGTGAACCAACTTAGTAGATATACGAGCAATCCAGGACATAACCACTGGAAAGCCATTGTAAGAGTTTTGAGGTATCTGAGAGAAACTTCAAAATATCGACTACATTACGAGAGATATCCTGTTGTACTAGAGGGATACAACGATGCTAACTGGATATCTAATATGGTGGATTCCAAATCTACGAGTGGATTTATTTTCACACTTGGTAATGCAGCCGTGTTATGGAAATCCTCGAGGCAAACATGTATTGCCCGGTCTACTATGGAATTAGAGTTCATAGCGTTAGACAAAATAGCGGAAGAAGCAGAATGGCTTAGAAATTTCCTGGAGGATATTCTTAGTTGGCCCAAATCGGTGCCAGCGATTAGCATACATTGTGATAGCCAATCGGCTATTGGGAGAGCCCAAAATATAATGTATAATGGTAAGTCTCGACACATACGTCGGAGACATAATACCATACGTCAACTGCTCTCAAGTGGCATAATAACGATCGATTATGTCAAGTCGAAGGAAAACCTAGCGGATCCACTAACTAAAGGTTTACCTCGAGAGCAAGTTGAGAAGTCATCGAGGGGAATGGGCTTGAAGCCTATAAATTAAGAATTGTCACTGTGGAAACCCAACCTAGCTGACTGGAGATCCCAAGATCTAGGTTCAAAAGGGACAACTGAAACTTTGTGCAATTCAAAACAATCACTGAAGAGTTTTGTACTCTTTCCCATTCCGATAATGACGATGAGTGATGTCTGTCATTGGTTAGGATAAGCTAAGGCTTTTAATGATCACTATATTAGGAGATGAGTCATAATGGGGGTAAAAACAGATTACCTCTTCATAGTAGATCACCCATTTCAAGTAAGAAGTGAGGCCGCTTCCATGGGAACTTTTAAAGGCGGGTTACCCTAAAGTACTTGATGAATCCGGGACCGTTGTTCAGGGCCGAAATGAACACAACCGTAGAACGGGAAAATGTTCGAAGTAAAGCTGTGTGTTGGCAGTTGTCTTGGTTTACACCAACGGCGGAACAGTTCAAGACTATGGGTACTGGTTTGCCAAGTAAATCTGATTATCATTCACTAGGAAAGGTTCAAGGCGAAAGCTACCTATTTCGATGCAGCTTTGGTTCATGGTAACTCTCTCAAGTGTCTCCATGAATATTTGAAGAATTGTGGGGGATTGTTGGAAATTCTTATAAATATTCATTAAGGGTATATTTGTCTTTTGGATGCATTGGGTGCATGTGAGGGGTACAACCCTTTGGAGGGTTACACCCCACCCCAAGGGGTGTCCTATTGGCACCCTTCCATGCCTTATAAAAGAGGCATCATATCCAAATACAAAAATATAGAAAGAAATCGGAATTTGTGAGTCATTTGTTTTGGTTGTTTTTTGAGAGAGAGTTCCACCATTTTCCTATATCAAACACTTGGTAAGGAGTGCTCCTTGAACAAGAAGCAAACAAGTTATCCTGGGAGAACATTGGCAAATTCAAATCCGTGAAGCACCTGTGACGGAGGCTAATAAGTTCTTAAGGACAGAGAGATCTCGACTTGGATTCGTCATTGTATTTTCCAGGTTTTCTATAGTTGTCATGTTTTAGGGTTTTATGATAGTTTGATTGGTATTTTCTGCTTTAATTTTTTTGAAGCATGTTGTTTTGATATTTAATGACACTATTTGAACCACAGTTGGCACATGCAAACTACAAACTGTGAGCAGATACAACTATTTTGAAATTTAACTTGATTATAGAGTTATCAGTTGAATTGTTTTAAATAAGAAGAGAACGAAATGAAGTGGATGAGGATCTCAGTCACATTATATACCTCCATTAAGTTGATATATGAATAATGCATCTTTTATTTCAAACAAACAATTCTGTTTATAAATTACATGAAGTTCTAAGGCATATATCCCAACAATCTCCCACTTGCACTACATCAAATGAGATATGTCACGTAATTCCAGGCCCTCTAGGTGACCCTCAAATAATTTAGCCGATAAGATCTTGGTAAACGGATCAGCGAGGTTTTATGTGCATACAATTTTCTTGACAAATACGTCTCCTTTCTGTACTATCTCCATGATGATATGATATTTTCTCTCTATATGCTTTCCCATTTTGTGGCCTCTTGGTTCTTTGCAGTTTGCCACTGCACCACTATTATCACAATAAAGAGTCATTTATCCATATCTGGAACAACTTCCATATCTCCCAATAATTTCTGGAGCCAGATTTGCTTCCTTAGCTGTTTTCGCTCGCTGCTGCATACTCTGCCTCCATGATGGAGTTAGCAATACAAGATTGCTCTATGCTCCTCTACATAATAACTCTACCACCTAAGGTAAACACTGATCTGGATATTGATTTCCTATAATCAACATTGATTAATACTAAAAAATATACATTTATTAAAAGGAAATTAATTATTTTACACTTGTAGTTTCATTAATTCCCTTAACTTAGCACGTTTGTGAAGTAATAATTAAAATTATGTTTTATATATTTTATTATGATTTTTATTTTTTTTTATATAGGTGAAATAATATTTTGGATGCATAACTAGAAAAATAGACGTGACATTTGGATTTTGGAGGCTAGAAACTTGAAATGGCGTTCTAACAGTGTACAATTTCGAAAATTCCAACTTTGCGCAAGTTGGAATATTTTAGGCCTAACATTTTACTCTGATATCGGATTGAGGCAATTCCAGTTCCAGATGAAAGAAGACTCAAATATCTACAACTTACTCTTTATAAGACTTTCTAGTGTCGAAATTGGCGAAGAAATCAATGTGTATTGCATGTAATTTTAATTATTAGAAAATCAAGAAAAAATAAAAAATAAAAAAATAAAAGTTGAATTGTATTGTGAGAAATGTTTACAAAATGGTCAATAAAAATTAAAAAAAAGTCAAAAAAGGAAAAAGAAAAAATAATTTAGTAAAATTTTATTATTTGTATTTTATTTGGAAAGTTATAATTATAATTGAGAGATGAGTACTTCTACTAAAAATAGAGGTGCTCACCACTCATTTTCTTCATACTTCTTTCATTTGCTCTATTGAAGAATTTGGAACAAGTGTCTTGTTTGTTTTATTTTTCTTGTAATTTTTTCCTTTAATAATAAAATTATGCAAGTTTTTATTCAAACCATGAGTAGCAAATTCTATTATGCTGGGGTAAATAGTGAAACTCTAAATATGAGAATATAAATTAATCTTACTTATATTATAATATATGAATTGTAATATAAGACTAATAATTAATCTATTCTTATATTTGCGGATGTCTTGATTCTCTGTAAACAATCAAATCTTGATTGACATAGTTAATACTTTACCCCAAATAATATGAGGGAGTAATTTAAATTTGTACTAATTATTGACAAACTTTTTTGCCATCTTTATGGCTGACTTTATATATTGGCATAATTGAGTACCTAACTAGACGTATTATAGACAAATGTTATCACCGCCTTTATGACTGGTTTTATATCTTTTGGCGTAAATAGGTAATAATGACAATTTATATATTATAAAAATAAGATTTCTCTAAATTTGAAATATTAAAAGTAGATTTCCTAGCTCCAACATTTTATTTTATTATTGCAGTACAATTTAAAAATTATCAATCATTTCAAATAATTCAGTCTTTTATTTTCACTCAAATTATTAATTTATTTTATTAAATCTATACCCTGTGGATCGACTCCGGACTTACCAGGTTATTTTATTACTTCGACACTCTTATATTTTGGAGTAAAGAACCACTTTGTGATTGTGTCAAGTTTTTGGCGCTATTATCGGAGAATATAATTTAGTATATATAATAATAATAATTCAACATCCTTGTATTTTTCTTTTCTTTTTATTTATTTATTTATTGTATTTTTTGTCACTTATTTTTACTTTTTTTCACTTGTTTATTTTTTTTTTTTTTTTATATAGGTAAAATAATACTTTGGATGCATAACTAGAAAAATAGACGTGACATTTGGATTTTGGAGGCTAGAAACTTGAAAGGGCGTTCTAACAGTGTACAATTTCGAAAATTCTAACTTTGCGTAAGTTTCGTATTTTAGGCCTAACATTTTACTCTGATATCGAATTGAGGTGATTCCAGTTCCAGAAGAAAGATGACTCAAATATCTACAACTTACTCTTTATAAGACTTTCTAGTGTCGAAATTGGCGAAGAAATCAATGTGTATTACATGTAATTTTAATTATTAGAAAATAAAGAAAAAATAAAAAATAAAAAATAAAAGTTGAATTGGATTGTGACAAATGTTTACAAAATGATCAATAAAAATTAAAAAAAAAAGTCAAAAAAGGAAAAAGAAAAAATAATTTAGTAAAAGTTTATTATTTGTATTTGATTTGGAAAGTTATAATTATAATTGAGAGATGGGTACTTCTGCTACTAAAAATAGAGGTGCTCACCACTCATTTTCTTCATACTTCTTTCATTTGCTCTATTGAAGAATTTGGAACAAGTGTCTTGTTTGTTTTATTTTTCTTGTAATTTTTTCCTTTAATAATAAAATTATGCAAGTTTTTATTCAAACCATGAGTAGCAAATTCTATTATGCTGGGGTAAATAGTGAAACTCTAAATATGAGAATATAAATTAATCTTACTTATATTATAATATATGAATTGTAATATAAGACTAATAATTAATCTATTCTTATATTTGCGGATGTCTTGATTCTCTGTAAACAATCAAATCTTGATTGACATAGTTAATACTTTACCCCAAATAATATGAGGGAGTAATTTAAATTTGTACTAATTATTGACAAACTTTTTTGCCATCTTTATGGCTGACTTTATATATTTGGCATAATTGAGTACCTAACTAGACGTATTATAGACAAATGTTATCACCGCCTTTATGACTGGTTTTATATCTTTTGGCGTAAATAGGTAATAATGACAATTTATATATTATAAAAATAAGATTTCTCTAAATTTGAAATATTAAAAGTAGATTTCCTAGCTCCAACATTTTATTTTATTATTGCAGTACAATTAAAAATTATCAATCATTTCAAATAATTCAGTCTTTTATTTTCACTCAAATTATTAATTTATTTGATTAAATCTATACCCTGTGGATCGACTCCGGACTTACCGGGTTATTTTATTACTTCGACACTCTTATATCTGGGAGTAAAGAACCACTTTGTGATTGTGTCAAGTTTTTAGCGCTATTTCCGGAGAATATAATTTAGTATATAGAATAATAATTCAACATCCTTGTATTTTTCTTTTCTTTTTATTTATTTATTTTTTGTATTTTTTGTCACTTATTTTTACTTTTTTCACTTGTTTATTTTTTTTTCTTTTTATAAGTATTTCATTTGTAAATTTTAACATATAGTTTCCATTTAGATTGCATGAAATATTGGTCTCGATCATCTAACGGTATATTAAACAGAGAGTCTTCATTACTGTCATCGTCAATCAAAATAGTCGACAACCAAAATGAAAACCCACATGCCTGAGATGAAAATCCCATTGATAAGGTAGAACATGAGTCTCAGCATGGCGATCTGAATCATCCTAGGACTTAGACAATTTATGAATCCCACTAGGACAAGATCACCATCTTGCATTGTTTTTTTCCCCCAGATGCATCATGTTTCAATTTTAAACTAGGTATCATCCAACTTTTACCAACATTCCATGGTGTAGAATCAAAAAATATTTGTCAGCACTTAAAGAAATTCGAAAAGGTATCTAATACTTGCATAGACCAAAATTATAGCATGAATATAATTTGACTTAAGTTTTTTCCCTTTTCTTTAAATGATAAAACTAAAATTTGGTTGCAGAACCTTAGGTTAGGATCCATCAGAACATGAGATGATTTGCAAGAGATATTTCTGAAAAATTCTTTCCCCTCACAAGACAAACTCCTTTAAGAGGAGAATCACAACTTTCACACAAGAGTTGGGGGAAACACTTTACCAATGTTGGGAGAAATTTAAAGAGATGTTGAATATTTATCCACATCACGGGTTTGAAATATGGAGGTTGGTTTCCTACTTCTACGAGGACCCCAAGGTAGACAAGTAATGGAATGATGTGTAATGGTGAGTTTAGGGACAAGAATCCTGAAGATGCACTAGATTACCTAGAACATATAATAGAGAATGCACAACAATGAGACACAGTTGACACTTATGAGTCGTTCGTAAAACCACAGTCATCTGATAGAGGTGTATGTTTAATCATAGGGAAGACCACGACCTTTATGCTAATTATGCATCTCTAGCTAAAAAAGTTGAGGCATTAGAAATGAGAAAGAACAACCATGTCAAGTCAATTCAGGAAGTCACATGTCAAATCTGTAATTCAAATGAACATGTTATACAAGTTTGCCCAACCTTGCCAGCCTTGCAAGAATGTCTCCATGACCAAGTCAGTTCCATAAACACCTTCAAGAGACCAAATCCAAAATACTCCCAAACCTATAATTCTAGTTGGAGAAACTATCCAAACTTCAATTGCAGGAATGATAACCAAGCACAACCATCAAAACAACCTCCTTAGTTACATCAGAATTTCCAAAATTCCCAGAATTACGCACCATATGTCCCACCACCTAGGAAAACCCTTGAAAAAATATTGCATGCATTTATTGAGAAATAGAAAGCCATCAATGACCAAAATTTGCTAACATTGACTGATCTGAAAAATATTTCTCCAAAATCACATATGCATTGACCATTAATAAGAAATGAAAGTTTCATGCACAACCGCAGCCAAACTCCAAGAGTCATTAAAACCCTCATAAGGGTAGTTCTGATAGTTAACACATAGACCAAGTCAAATTTGTTATTACTCTTCGGAGTGGTAAGATCATCCATAGACCTATTCCTGAACCTTGTGGATATTCGATTTCTAAGGGTAAAGAAGAGGTTGATGAATCATTACCTATCGTTGATGATAACGATTTGTCACATTCACCTTCATTTCCTCAAGCATTGAGAATAAAGAAATTTAGCCATTCCCTAAAGATATATGAAATATTCAAACATGTGAATGTCAATATTCCTTTGTTAGATGTCACCCAACATATACCATCTTATGCCAAATTTATGAAAGACTTGTGCACCGTTAAAAGAAAATATTAGGTAAGAAAGAAAACTTTTCTAACTGAACAAGTAAGTTCTATTCTCTCAACCAATAATGCATTAAAATACAAAGACCCTGGTTGTCCAACTATTTCATATATTATTGGAAATCAAAAAATTGAACATGTTTCGCTTGATCTTGGAGCCAGTGTCAATTTGCTTCCATTTTTGTTTTACCAACAACTTAATATTGACGAGTTAAAATCAACCTCGACTACTCTTTCACTTGTCAATGATTATTTAAGATATCGAAAGAAATTGTGGAAAATATGTTATTACAAGTTGATAAATTCATATATCATGTGGATTTTATTGTCTTGGAAACACAACCTATAACAGACAGTTATAAACTATTCCTGTAATACTTGGTCGCCCATTTTTAGCAACAGCTAATGCTTTAATTAATTGCAGGAATGGAATCATGAATTTTTCCTTTGGTAATATGACGTTGGAGTTTAATGTTTTTAACATGTGTAAACAACCACATAGTGAGTCCAAAACCCCGTGGGGAGAAAGAGACACAACAAGAGATCTTAAAACACATAACTTAGATAGATCTAATAAGGGAATTGAAGAGCAAGAAGAAGAGACGAATGTGGTAATATCCGAAGACGAAGGGATTCGATTCGGGTTTTATCTTCTAGTTTCTTTCTTCAAACTCTTATGATGTTCAATACATTATTGACTCCATTTCCATTGCTCTTTTATTTAGTCATGAACTAATTTTCTTATTCTATAGGATGATGTAGCTTATGCTTGAACATATATGTTGATTGCCAATTAATTATTATGAAGTTTTAATTCAGTTTATTTATATTTTATTATGTTTAATGCTTCTGGTTGATGGCCACAAATTAGATGATTCCATATTTGAAATCTATCACTCGGGAGAGGGGATTTTGAATAGGATCTAGAAAATATAACCTAGGAATTTTATAGAGTTCTAGAGGCCTATAGTTCATTTGAAGTCGCTAACAAAGAATCATGGAGCGTAATGTGTTGTTAATTATTTGTGTTTTATAGAGATATCAAAATTGGTAATTAATAATATTTTCACTCGGTACTTGGGAGAGAGAATAGAATAATTTAGGATTTTTGGCTTATAAACTAAGAAAATGAGTAATAATTGGTTGACCTAACAAATACATGGGGATATTTAGGTGAAATCAGACTCTATAATTCCTCTCATCCTGGTCTTTCTTGATTAAACGTTTGACTTCTCGCTTCTTTAGTTTTTAATTTTAATTTAGTTTAATTTAAATTGATTTCTAAATAAAGTTAAGTTTATTAATTATAGTACTTAGTGTGAATTTAATTTCAATCACTGTGGGTTTGATACTCTTATTTATGCTTTATTAAAAATTGACACCGTATACTTGTGATACGATAATCTCGCACCAAATTTTAGGCGGCATTTCCAGAGATTGTTTAATCTGATTCACATTATTACTATTTCCAAGTAACCTTAACTTTAATTTTTTTTTATTTCTTTCTTTTTGTGCTTAACAGTGAATGTGAAGATCTACAAGTCTCGATTCACTTTTGTTTGATCTTGAAATAGAGAGAGCAATGAGGTGACTAAGGAAAGAAATGAGGATTGAAAAAGAAGCAATGACCGCTAAGAACAGAGAGAAAAACCCGCGCCAGGTAGAAATCTGAGATCACTTTAAGCCGGTCATTGATGATAATTATTCTGGGATTGCGCATCAACCAAGCAATGCCAATAAGTTTGAGCTGAAACCTGCACTGATCAACATGGTATAATAGAACCATTTTGGGGGATAAACTGTAGAGGACCTCCAACACTCACTTAAAAATGTTCTTGGAAATGGCAGATATTATTAAGATGAATGACGTAACTGCAGAGACCATCAGACTAGGCTTGTTCTCATTGATTATGTCCAAAAAGTACTTGTGGTTATCACAGTATAGTTGAGGTGTCGATTCCTTAGAGAGATGGTTACGAAAAAACTAAGTCACTTAATAAGAATATTAGCAATAACTTAATTAAAGGAAAAAATTTAATTGGTAATTTAAAATAAAAATTATGAAAAATGCTTAGGGATTATCAATAGAAGAAAAGCAACAAAGCTTCAGGAATCCCTCTTGTATAGCGTCCCTATATTTAATATTTGATTCCTTTTATTACTCAATTGAGGGTTTCACTTCCCAAACCAAAAATTATAGAATAAATCAATTTAAAACACATTAAATCATAAGGTAATTGGTATATTATTTTCTCTATATTAAAAGCAAAATATATTATTATTATGACCTATCTAGTGTCGACAATATACCCAAGAGCAATATTGCATCAGAAGATTAACTCATAGAATAACAATAAGTCATAATTGGATTCCCCAACTACACATAGAAAAAGCAAGACTATTCCTATATGAAAATTAGTAAAAACACAATCTCTGAATTTATCAAAAATTAAAAGATGAAAGATAATAATAAAATACCAATTGTATTAAACATTAAAAATTATTCAGGAATCATGAACATAAATATAGAATTTAATTACAAGAGTTCAACCTTAGCTTTTCTTAGGAAATTAGTTCGCCATAAAATAAATAAACATAGCCTGCAAGTAATGGAGAAACATGTTCAACTCAGCACTGGATTTGATTTTTGCAACTCTCGGTTTTGTCTGCTTGCGGTACTCTTCTTTAGCGTGAAGCTTGTAGTTTGCGTGAAAAAGCCCCCCGCCAAAGTGACTCATAAGGCTATTAATTATTTTTTTGTACACTCAAAGAAACCTAATAAATTTTTGCAGCCTTCACGTGTATCTTAATTGCTTTCCTTATTGACTTTGACTACTTGTCATTTTCTTCTTTTTTTCCAATTCGATAGTGCACCAAATTTGACCTGTCAATAAATGTACAAGTGTCAAGAATATAAATTTGATTCTAACTCCAATTTTTACAGGCTATATATTTTGGCAATCAATTTGCAAGGAAATTCTCAATTCCTGTAAAAATAAAAAGAAAATTACTAAATTAGTCTTAAATAGTAAACACTTTCTAAATTAATAGGATAATAAAAATTATATAATACAAATAAAATATAGAGCTAAATACTTAATAATAAACCCGAATAAGTGATGTTCAAAATACATTTTCACGCACTTATCACAACCCCCAACTAGCTTATTGCTAGTCCCTAGTAATTCAAGCGCAAAAAGAAAATATGAACTAAACTAAATTTAAAATAAGATAAAATAAATAAATTATATAAGCCACTTTCGTAGGGATCACGATTGCATTTAGAGTAAACAATAAGCCTTTAAACCCGTAGGTGGCCCTAGTGGACGAGTTATAATATCGTGAGGTCTTACAGTGACGACACCCACAAACGTCATTCAAAACATAAATTAAAGATAATAAAAATACAAACAAAATTAATGATGTAAAATAAAAATAAATGTGCCTTAGTCAGATTTACACAATAATATCCTTAAAGAATACTTAATGACATTGCTCAAAGAAACGTTTAAATACAATCTAAGTCGCAGCTTTCTCGAAAAGGTAAGCTTATCAGGAGCATATTTGTGTGTGTGTGTGAATCAATTCTAACAAATTTCATTCCTCAAATCATCAATCTTAACAATGTCAAATAAAAAGTTCAACCGAATAGGTCTAACCAACTATTTATCTTTAAATCTCCATAAAGTAATCATTCTTTTTTTTTAAGAAAAATATTTCACAAGGCAAGATATTCTTTCTTTTTTTCCCCATTAATTAGAAGCTTTCACACTACCTATTAAGTTAGCCCTCTTCTCACGGTAGATCTTCCTCTACATACTGGTGGTACATAGGCCCATATTACTCATGGATAGCTTTATACTTAACAATTATATATAGCTATTTCTAACCAACTAGCCTATGGATATTGCATTAAAGATATATGTCTAGGTATGTTGTCATGTATTCGATCGAACAATCTCAATTCTATTGTCTCAATATGAAACCTGAAGTCTGAACTAGGCTAGAATCGATAAGTGCTTAAATTGAAACATACTCAAGATAAAACTCAACTCAAAGATTCAAAATTGACTCAAATAATGTTTATCTTTTTCTAAGAGCCATAGCCAAAAGTATATCAATAATTACATTTCGTATCATCAGACTATGTATATCCAATTAAGTCACAATTCTTTTTTTTAATAAAAATATGAAAACATGAATAACGCATGAACAACCAGATAAAACATATGATATTACTACCTCAACCTAAATCAAACATTGTCCTCAATGTTAACAACAATAATGATGTTAGAAAAAAAAAAGAGTTCACTTGATAAGAGAGAGCATGAACCTGGGTGAAACATGGTGTCGTCTTGCAAAAGAATCAGGAAATAAAACAAAATAAAAGGAAAAAGAAAGAAAATAAATAAATAAATAAATAAAAATATACAAACAATGAGGAGGTAAAGATCAATCCTCATAAGCCGAGTCAGCAAAAGGGGCATCCTCCGCCGCATGGATCTTATTATCAAAGAACGGTTTTAACTTCTGTCCATTAATTTTGAATACTCTACTATCCATGCCCATGTAGGAAAACTTGCTTCACAATAAAAGGTCTGGTCCATCTTGACAGTAATTTGCCTAGGTGAAGATGGAGTCTAGAGTCATAAAGGTAGACCTTTTGATTTGGCTCAAAGTTTTTCCTCATGATCTGTCTGTCATGGGCAGCTTTCATCTTTGCTTTGTAGATGCGGGAGTTTTCATAAGCATCATTCCTAAGTTCTTCAAGTTTTGTCAGTTGGAGCTTTCGTTGTGTGCCTGCAGCACTCAAATCGAAATTAAGAGCTTTAATAGCCCAATAAGCTCTATGTTCTAACTCAATTGGTAAATGACACGCCTTTCCAAATATAATCCTATAAAGAGACATCCCAAGTGGGGATTTTTAAGTTGTACGGTATGCCCAAATTGCATCGGAAAGTCGTAAAGACCAATCTTTACGGTCTGGATCTACCATTTTCTATAATATTTATTTTATCTCCCTATTTGCTAGTTCTGCCTGCTTATTTTTTTTTTGTGGGTGATAAGCAGTGGAAATCTTATGCACTACACCGTACCTGCGCATCAAAGCCTCAAAAGATCGATTAAAAAAATATTTCCCTTGACCACTAATAATGACACGTGGCGTACCAAAGCATGACATATATGCTCATTTAAGAATTTAACCACAGTGGTGTTGTCATTAGCTCGACACGCCTCTGTCTCAACCCATTTAGACACATAGTCTACTGCAAAAAGAATGTAAAGATATTCAAAAGAAGCCGGAAAAGGTCCCATAAAATCAATACCCCGACAATCAAATATTTCAATGACAAAACTAGGGTTAAGCGACATCATATGATGACAGGATAATGCACCTAATTTTGACACCTTTCACAGGAACGACATAAACCATTTGTATCTTTAAATAAAGCAGGCCAATAAAAACTGTTAGGGTTGGTACTCAGAGCGCCAATTTTCTTATGTATTTCCCTGTAAATACTTATGTAACATTTTATTATGAATAAAATAAACAGTTTCTATTATATATAACATCTATTTTTATATGGTAAATATGTAACTGACCTTAGAATGATTAGTTATGATACTGTTGTAAAAGCGTTACAACTGACATTGAGTTGTATCATTACATTTTTATTCTTAGACAGTTCCTGGTCAAGGTTTACACTACTTGGTTAGTAAAGTAAACCCATTGAGACTAGTATATGTCGTATATTGGAATCTTGGATTCCAATGGTTTCTTAATGAACCATGAGTCTTTGAGACTCGCATAGACGTGTAGGTGTTTATAGCGGATAAACATTGAACGGCTCACCAAAGATTCTTAATGGATGGTACACCAACGTCAATAAGAATCTTCTCGGGTTGAGTGAGCATAGTGATTCTTTGACTTGAGATAGCATTGTGGATATATGAGTTATCGTCCACACTTAGATGGTAGTCACGTCACCGATCTATTAAGATCAGACCTTCGCCTATTCGTTGGGTGTGGACTGATGCTCAGTATATCCTATGTATATCAAGAAATGATCATTCAGTTATGTGTACAAAGCATAGGTATTCAATATGAAATTAATAATCTGTTAAATGCATGGGCCTGTGGTGTACTGTAGAAATTAGTTCTAAGTATTAATTAGAGATTGCTAATAGAAACGTCGATATGATTATATCTATAGAGATTTGACATTTATATCTATAACTCTGGAATAATCTGGATACCTGCGGCGGAGGGATTATACGTATGCAATTACCTTGACTTGTATGATTTAGAGAGTTTATCTGTGTTCATCATAATTTATGGGTGGGTAGATTATGGACACGAAATTTGATTTCGTGACGGATATACTGGAACCTAGAGAGTCTCACTAATGAAATATACTTGTAGAATAATATGACACCTTTAATGAATAATACTGATTATTTATAAGTCGTTTAACGGTTAAACGAAAAAACATGCAAACGGACCTAATGGTCATTTCCTTAATTAATGTGTATTTGTATTTACTATTTGATTTTATTAAATACACATTAATTAAATTTTAAATTGTGATATTTGGCATAAATGATTGATATATGTATTTTGATTATTTAATGTAAATATAATACATATATTTAAGATATTTATATTTAATTATTTAATTATATAATTATTATATGATTAAATTAATTAAAGAGATAAATATCTTAAGTCATCATTATACTTTTAAATGGCTTGGAATGATTGGTTAGACTTGTTTCATTATATTAAATGTTATACTGATCAAATGAAACAAGTAAACTAAGTCATTTACCATTTAATTTATTGAAACAAAAATTAAAAAATCTTCTTATTATTTTCTTGGTGATTCACGACAATTGTAGGAAAATATATGAGGTTTTTGTTTCTTTTTATTTCATAACTACACATTACAAAATAAATTACAAACAAAGCTTGAGAGAAAACTTAAAGAACAAAGGAAAGACATCAAGCAAAACTTAGATTTTGTAAGTAATTTCTAACTTTCTTCAACTAGGAAAATGTTTCCATGTTTCTAGGCTTCAACATGTGTTGCTTAGAATTTTCTGCGCTCCTTAAGTATGTAATTAAATTGGTTGGAAACTTGTTTGAAAGATGTTGCATGTGTGATTAAACAAAGTAAGCTTTTAATTGGTTATTAAGCTTTCTTTTGATTAATTAGTAATCAAGTTGTCATTCTAGAGTCTTAAGGCCACTCAATTATGACCTAGAATTGTTCTCATATTATTTCAAGTGTTGAGACTTGTTTGGTGTAATAAAGAATTGATTGAAGTGTTGAATTTATTTCATTTAGTATAAATTGATCAATTGGAGTAATTTGTGCAATTAGGGTTCATAACCTATTCCAATTTTGGGGCTTTTCATATATGTGATGTATTATAATGTTTATATGATATATATTAAATTTTGGATTGATTGGATTTGATCTTGAATTGTTTTGAACAAGATTGGACCAAATTACAAATCGTGGAAAATACCGGGCTATTTCGGCAATTATAAAAAAATTGGATTTTAAATTGCAATTTATATTTTGATGTATTAGACATGTAGAAATCATTTTGGGATTGATTTGGAATCACTTAAATATGTATTTGACTATTTGAGGACCAAAATAAACAAAATATAAAGTATTGAGGCAATTCGGTAATTAAGAAGAAATTTGATTTCTTGGGTTAAATTTTCAGATTTTAAGTATTGAGTAATTAAAATAAATTACCCGAGAAAAATTTTTGAAATCAGAAAATATTGATTTTCTGAGTTCCACTGCGTTACCCGGGTATTCCCTTTAAAACCTTAACAAAATGGTATCAGAGCAAGTCAGATTCTGAACACTCGATATGATTATCCCTTTAAATTCAATGTTTAATTTAATCTTTATTTTATGCATGTATATGTTTTTTTAATTTGATTAAATAAAGTAAAAGCATCTTTTGCGGAAAAATCCATATTTGAAAATAAGGTTTTATATTTAATATGTATTTGATGCATATTACTTGGTCCGTCTTGTCAATACCGATTATGAATAAATTATCTACGAATATATCCGAGAACGTGCCAAAGCTGTGAGGATATGGCCGGTAGGAATTTATCTATACCGGATATATTTTGATATTAGGTGAATTCAATCGAAAGCGGAATCCTGAATGTGCCATACCTGTCAAGGTTACACAAGTATCTTGAATTTATCATTTGCAAGTTTAACCTTGGTACGCCTCCTTGTGAACTTGCCAAAGCTGTCACAACTAGAAACGACCAGGACCGAAAACTCAGGAGTCACTGATGAGTGATCGATAATGAGTTGTCTACCTAATGAATATACGTAGGGGAGAACGTGTCAAAGCTGTGAGCTAAAATATATTCATGGGGTCCACCTTTCATTATTATGTTGTGATTTGATTATCGCATGTTTTGTATTATGTCTGGAGATTACAATTTTGCATGAAATAGTAGGAGGGGCATTTTTATATTAAAAATCCATGATCTATTTAATACTTTTGATATAATATGAAATTGTTTTATCTGCTAACAGTTGATTCGCTGTCTATTTGATAGATTTACGATGGCGGCACCTTCGACCACTCTTTTTGTTCGTATGCTTGATACGAATAAACTTAATGAGAACTTTGCGGATTTGGATATGGATTTGAGGATTGTCCTCATATTCGAAAACCTGGGATACATTTTGGAAGGTCCACTACCACTTGCTATATCAAATGATGCATCGCCTAAAGATATGGAGACTTTCTGTAAATGAAAAGATGATGATTTAAATGTTAAATCATTCATTCTCAGTTCTCTTTCTTCTGATTTGAAGAGGCAATACTTTGAGATGCACGATGCATATAGCATGATGACACAACTCCGTGAATCGTTCATGAACCAGAAACATGTCGTGGTTCATAGAGTTTCAATGGAACTGTTCCATTCTAAACTTGATGAAGGGCAGGTTGTGAGCACGCATGTGCTTCATTTAATTGATTTGATCGAGCAATTGAGGCGCAATGATTTCCCTCTCAATGATACTCTAGGACGGAGTGTCATACTTGGTTCGTTCCCGGCGTCATATCGCCAGTTTGTCATGTACTTCAACATGAATGAGATTCACTGCTCTTATCGTGAGTTGCATAGGATGTTTCTCACAACACAAGAATATTTGAAGAATGGAGTTCTGACTCGCCTTCTGAAACCCATTTCATTTTCCGCTCTTTCTCAATCCAAGTCAAAGAGGAAGAAGACAAAAAGAAAGAAGAAGAAAGGTTTCAATATTCCTTTGCAGGCTAAGGTAGTGAAGCCCAAGAGAGCTTCTGAAGATAAGTGCCACCACTTCTAGAAAGTAGGCATAGGAAAAGAAACTGTCCAGACTACCTCATGTACTTTTATTTTTTTTGTTATTGATGTCTCATTGGCTTGTGAAGCTATGAAATGTAATTGGATTTTAGATTCTGCTTGTCCTATTCACATTTGCAATACGTTGAAGGTGCTGACGGAAAGTAGATGGCAGAAATCTGGGGAGATGCAGTTGCGATTCGGGAGTGACGACTCTCTGAATGCAATTGCAGTGGGCATATACGAGATTCCATTATCCAGTGGGAGACGTTTGTTGAATGACTGCTATTTTGTGCCAGGATGTGGGCGAATATTATGTCACTTTTTGTATTAGATATTGAAGGATGTAATGTAAATATTAAGAATAGTTCTTTGTATTTATATGATAGAAATAATATTCAGATCATTTGTTGTCCAAATGAGCATGGTCATTACATATTGCGTACCTCACAAGATATTTTAATACTGGAATTAATAAACGTAAATAATCTGATATAAATAATACTGAACTGTGGCACATGAGGTTGGGTCATATAGGCGTGAAACGCCTAACCCAATTGGTTAGGAATGGTTTGATATATGATCTCACCATTAAACCTTATCCAAATTATAAATCTTACATTCGGGGTAAAATGACCAAAGCCTCATTTTCGGGTGTTGGACACCGAGCCACTGACTTATTAGAACTCGTAAATTCTGATGTATGTGGTCCTATGAGTGAGACTGTATACAATTATTTTTCATGCTTCATCACCTTTATCGATGATCTATCATGATACGGTTATGTTTATCTGATGAAACATAAATCAGAAACCTTTGAAAAGTTCAAAAAATTCTGAAATGATGTAGAAAACAGATTGGTCAATATATTAAATGCCTTCGATCTGATCGAGGCGGTGAATATATAAGTGGAGAGTTCACTGATTATTTAAAGGAGAATGGGATTCTCGCTCAATATACTCCTTCAGGTACTCGACAGCACAATGAAGTGTCAGAAAGGAGAAATCAGACATTATTGGATATGGTTCGATCGATGTTGAGTTATACAGATTTGCCCTATTATTTATGGGGTTATGCTATTTTAACTGCCACTCATCTCCTGAATAAGATTCCTTCTAAAGCTGTTCCTACAACTCCGTATGAGATATTGACAGGTAGGAAATCCAATCTTAGTTATGTTAAGATTTGGGGTTGTCCTGCATACGTCAGGATGGCTCAGCAGAATAAGCTTTTACCTCGAGGGTAGAAGTTTAGGTTTATTGGATATCCTTCAAATAAGAAATGATATTTGTTCTATGATACCGAGCATCAAAATGTGTTCGTAGCTCGCTTCGCAAAATTTCTAGAGATATAATTTTTATCTGAAGGGGGTGATCATAGGCAGGTTGGACTTGATGAAGTACAACGTGATACCAATAAACCCACGGAGGAACCTGGTTTAGGTGAAATATGAATAAATTATTCATATTAGATATTGAATAATTTATTCGAAATTTTTGAAAAAATTTTAAAATACGATTTCTCCTGAACCGCGCTTCTGCTACGCCCATCGCCCAAAACCCCAACAGTATTAACCCCATAAGCCTCTATCTTCCTAACTGATATTCTTTTTCTTTATTTAATATCTTAAATATGGGACCTTATCCCATGTTTAAATCATACAATATAGACTTAACATCAATGAATATACTTGATAACTCATACTTCAACAAAGACAATTACAGATAAAGACTAATACATGACTTCTGACTGACTCTGGCTGGACTTTCACTCTTTGAGACTTAAACTTGTGGATTATGTACCCTAATTACTGCATCAGTATCCGTCCTCCCGAGCTCATCCTCTGAGAATACCTGCAACCACAGAAAACTGGGAGTGAGGGGGTTAGATCGTCGTTCGATCTAAGTGAGTGGACGAAAAATTGAAAACTGATATAAAATCTTTTGGTTCTAAAACCAAAAATTTCAGTAATATATTTATATGAAAACTCTTTTCTAAAAACTTCTTCTGAAAACTCTTTATAAAACTTAGCCTATAATGTTGAAACGTTGCGAAACGTTTACGAAAATCGTTTTTCCGCAAAATGGCCTAAAACGCGTTTTTGACCGAACCGACCACCCGAAACTTATGGAAACTGCTCATGTAAGCTTCAATAGTTTTGGGGAAGTTCATGGGCTGCCCGAACAGTGACGGATTCACTGTTTGGATAGATGTCACCCGGTTGGCTCAAAATCCACCGGTAACGCCATTTTTGGCTATTTTCACTTATTTCAAGTCGGAAACACTTTCCGGAAATTGTGCCAACTCCCAAAACACATCCAAAACATTTATAAGACATTAAAAACATCTCATAATTTCCAGTTTTACATAATTTGTTCAGAAAACCGAAATTCCTAATTTTTCATACTTTAAACCAAAATTTCAAGACTAAATCAATTAATCTCAACACCAATTGAGTCCCACCACACATGAACAACTCTAGAACAATTCTAGGCTATCTTAGAGTGGATCAAAAACTCTAGAATGTCAACTCTTCAACAATTGAACAAATTGGAACTTAATTACAATAATTAATTCCAATACTACTTCACACATGCCAACAAACTTCCAATCCATCCATCAAACCACAAAGCCCCACTTTTTCAAAATTGAAGAAAACCCTAGAACATTTCTAAGTCATAGAGAAACAATAAATCAAATTTCTAAACTTAAGGAGTTGAAGACTTACCTTTAAATCCCCTAAATCCTTAGTTTTTCTTTGATTTTTTCCTTCAATTTCCATGGATTCTTCAAACTTTTTGGAAACCCATTTTTTTTTGGAGAAAGGTAGTCATGGAGGAATGAAGATGACAAAGAAAACAATTTTCTCTATCTAATTTATACAAAAAATGAAATTTGGCTTGGAGGGTATTTTTATTTTTCAATTTTTAATCAAATTAAAAGCATTTACACTTTATATTAGCCAATCAAATTAAGACATAATAATGTGTAATTAAAGCCATGCCTTGTGCACCAATAATAACTAGACAAATTCCATTACATTAATGGAAAAAGATTATTAATTAATAATTTAAATATTTAACAATTAAATATCCAAATAATTAATTAATGTAATTATTATTATATATGTATTTTTATTTACAATAAATAATAAATACATATATTAATGGCATGTGTCAAAATCTCATTTGACGAATAATTAATGTGTATCTAATCGTATTATGTATCAAATATAAATACATAATAATTATTAGCGGACAAAATTCCTTAATGCATGTATTATCGTTTAACCGATTAAACGATCCAAATTAACTCATTTAATCCGGTGAAGTATTATGAATAATCCGTATTATTCATATCGCGTTTCCCAAGTGCTCAACGTGTACACTTCATATTGTGGGACTCTCTAAGTTTAGGTCTATCCGTCACGAAATCCAATTTCGTGTCCATAATCCACCCACTCATGGATTATGACGACCACGGATAATCTCGCTAAACTATGCAAGTCGAGGTCACTAGCATACGTATAATCCCTCTGTCACAGGTTATGCGTATATACCTGGGATATAGATCAGAACTTCAAATTCGTTCGGTATAATACAGTCGACTTTCAATTTACCATCATGAAATAACATTCAGAACTAGTTTCCAACGTTATACCACGGCCATAGATTTACTAGATCGTAAACACGTGTTGGATGCCTATACCTTGTACACAGGACTGACAGATCCTATCTTGATACGCACAGGATATCATGAGCATCAGTCCACACCCAACGAACATGTGGATGTCTGATCATGACTAGATCGTTGACGTGAAAGCCATTAAAGTGTGGAGGATAACTCATATATCCACAGTGGTATCTCATGTCGAAGGACAACTATACTCGTTCAACTCAAGAAGGTTCCTATTGACGTTGGTGTACCATCTATCAGAAAACCTTCGGTGAGTCGTTCAGTGTCTTATCAAATAAACACATACATGTCTATACGAGTCTCCCGAGACTCATGGTTCACTGGGATAAACCATTGGACCAAGTCACGATATACGACATGTACTGGTCTCAGAAAATTTTACTAACCGACCCGTGTTAGCAAATCTTGACCAAGAACTTTACTTAAGGATATAAAACTAATAGTGCGCTTCCCAATTTCAATTACAAACTACGTTGTAACTGCGCACTATACTGTAAATACTATGGTCTTTGTCTAATATACACGTATCACTGAATCAAATTCAGTTTCGAAATAATCATAATCAGATATCTAATCGCAATTAGATCGGATAAGCGTATAAAAGACAAGGGTGCTACCATAAAATTAATAATATTATGGAAAAACAATTGCTTGCATTTATGAATCGGACATAAATACGATCCGGATTGTCACTCCGAGCACCAACCCTAACAATTTCTACCACTTTCTCTAGTGCCAATCCATGGTATCCTATACACATCTCAATGTGTATCGCATACTCATGGCCCTCAAGAGCTCACCAACACTCAAGAGGTAGGCAACAATAAGTAAGCCTACTTTAACTAATCGAGTCTGTCCAAGAAACTCAACCGTTTTCCTTAAACAACATCATTCATATTTTGTAGAATCCAAATTCCTTTCAATATGACTCAGACGCTATATCAGTATTGTGCTATAGCTACTAAATTGTCTATGTACTTAGAGATCAAATCCAAATACTTTGCAGACAACCGCAAGCACTACACTAATACGAAGACTCCTAATCTACGAGGTCACTATGCAACTTCATAAGTCAATACTTCATAAGTTGCAAATGATTCCACTGGATCAGTAGAATCAACAGTGACACTCCCACTGCATCTTTTCTGACTTTATATGACATAGACCATCTAATGTCAATATTAGAATCAAAACTAATATGACATTATGGTTGATAGCTAAATTCTCCATGAATGAGAAACTCGTTCTTAATATCTCAAAGATCACAAAGAACATGTTTTAAGATCCATCATATGGACTGTGGTATATCAAAATAACTCGTAAGATTTACGATTAAATTGATATCTTTAATCGCACATAATATAATATTCATTACGACATCATCTTATGATGCATAGGATTGACTAGACATTCTAATCAATCTTTCTTTCGTCAAAAGGAATCATCATTTACGAAAGATGAATACTATATATATATAAAAGACACGTTAACTGTCAAATAGTTATACTAATTGTCATACAGATAGTCTAACTGTGTCCTTTATTAAATCATATTTAATACGCGACTAATGGAGTATCTCACAAGTTTCTCAGTTTTATATCTTATATGAAACTTTATATCAAATATAACAGAGACAACTCTCACTGGTTCCATGGAGAAAAGAAGACTTAGAATATACAATACTAGAAAGAAATTTATACTCTCCCACTGACCCTATTGAAAAATACGTATTCTCTATACTTCGATAAAACCAGACAATCTGACTGATATCAAAAACAGAGAACATGAATTTCTGGAAAACTTATCTGAGTCTACAATAGGCTCCATAAGCTAGTATATCAAACTGTGATCTTAGCAGAATACAAACTCTAGGGCCATTCTAGAATGAACTCTTCAAACCAAGAAACCACAACGGATTTCTCGTTCGAAGAAAACACTCAGGAATGCCACTTTGTATTCTTGAGCCAAAATACATAGTCTAATATCAACATTAACCAACAGATCTTAATTGTTCAATTAGTGCGACAAGAGACAAGCTTCCTCAGAATCTACAATAGACTACTGACTATAACCTACTCACTGTCATACTATAAAGATCAAACCTTTATCAAGCTCACTTTGCTTTTGCTGCGCAAATAATTTGTACATTTTATGAATTATTAATAACGAAAGCCTAATCAAGTTCAAAAATTGATCGTAGTAAGCCATGAAAAATCTTAGATCTATGGTTCAATGGTAATTTCCGAAATCGATATCAAATATCACTCCCACTATAAGTTCTAGGATAATTTTTTTTCTTCGATAAGAAAACAACAGAATCATTAAGTATCGAATACTTTGTAAATGATTCTGAAATCCTATTGAACTTATAGTCTAAAGGTCTTTTTATCTTATTAATTATGTAGTTCCATTACAGTTTATCATTCTCACATTTGACTTCAATAAGTCAAAATTTTTCTGCAATCGTCAACATCAAATGTTAACCATCAAGTAACAAAATAATTTTATTACTCAGGATCATAGAAAAAATATTCTATCAAACAGAATACAATATTCCATTAAATAAAATAAATGATAAACCTATCACTCATACCTCCGAGGCACAAGTACTTTCAATTATATAACTATTATACAAAAGAAAGATTCAAAATTTAAACTTTTCAATATTCGAAAATTTCTACTGTACATATCATATATGTAACTGTAGTAACAAATGGAACCTAAATTAAAGAGATGAATTAGTGTTATTGGAGCATAACCCCATGAGTATTGAAACTAATTCGGTAACACACAATATCAACGAATCAAATCATATAATATTCGATAACTCCCACAAACCAATTCCATCATAATGGAATCGCGGAAGTTTAATACTGGGTAAGAATCATGTTCATTAAATAACTATAAAACTAATTTCCTTAAATTCATGTGTTTGATCAAATCAAACATCTTCAAACAATTCAAAGACACGCAATGAATTTCTAAAGACAAAGTTTTCAACACTACAGATAAAATATCTTTGAACTATTCAAAATATTCTATCAGGGTTTCATTAGTAACATGTTGAAAGTTCTTAAATAATTCAAGACTTTCACTTTCAACATGTTCTCTAGTAGAAACACGTAACTAAGTCATGGCAATTCATTAACTGAGTTACGAAGCAAAGAAAACTATACAAGGTAATTTCTAATTCATTAAACTACATACTTCCAAAGTATTAGTTTAATAAATCTGTGGTCCAATGACAATCATCGGTTAAATGAGATTTAATCACTTCCTGAATACAATATTCATTAAATGGATAAGGATATGTGGTGTGATCTTGTATCAGACCATCATTTACCATACGGAACAATCATCTAATGCTTTTATGATAAAATCTCATAAAGCACAGTTCTAAGTTACTTATTATACCGAATATTTTCTTAATGCTTATCTTTCATTAATGACACTACTAGTCGCTTTAAAATATGTAACAATTGTTTATACAAAACAAGTAATTATCCAATAGTCACAAGTTCTAATATCAAATATCAAAATAGTTATTAAATATTATTTTAATTAACTAGACGGGAGATCCGGTATCCAATACCTACAGTTTTCGTATTGTGAGAATTGATATTCTCTATACATAATTGTACACATCTCCTTTCTTTAGCTTTATAATTTGCGTTCAATTATTCACAACTATTGCAAAATAATCGATTAACAAACTGTGTCAGACACGTGACTTCTAAAAGTCACTAAAAGCCAAGAAACATCATTATAAGACAAACACACATTTAATGGGTCTTCTTACTGCCAGTCAAGAATCTCGAGACATAAACCATTCAAGTCAATTCTTACTGCATAAGAAACAACTCTAACTAGACAGTTATATCCTAAACACAGATATCCTTTTAGATTACCTAATCGTGACTTAGAAACTAAGTCACAAACCATCTTGATTTTCAAGAAAATCGGAACAACAATTCCCGATGGTTTCAACTAATCTAACAATATCTAAGTCTACTGTATTTCTAGAACCTATTCTAGAATTACGAAACCATAAGTAAAGTTAGAAAACCTATATATTCAAGTAATATACTATGCAGTGGATTAGAAGTATAAATCTATAAACAATATAGAATAAAGGAAAACGAAAGCAGTAAATTCCATAAAATTATGCACTGCCTGAGTTATGGATTTTTTAACCCAGCAGTGTCTCCCACTACTTTACTTAATACCGTAATCCCCAACGAACAACGGGAATTCAATAATTAAATCGAATTCCATAGTGAGAGTAGGATCCCATGAATATATTTCAATTCACAGCTTTGGCACGATCTCGCCTACGTATATTCATTAGGTAGACAACTCTTTGTCAATCCCTCACCAGTGACTCGTGTTTTCGGTCCTGACCATTTCTCGCTGTGACAGCTTTGGCACGTTCACAGGGAGGCGTATCAAGGCTATACTTGTCAATGACATACTCAAGTTACCAGTGTAGTCCTGACAACTTTGGCACGTTCAGGATTTCCACTTTCACTTGAATTTGTCCAGTATCAATATACAACCGGTATGGATAATAATCATATAACTACACCCTCACAGCTTTGGCATGATCTCGGATGCTCTTATAGAAAAAATACCCATAAACGGTACTGACAAGACGGACCAAGAAACATGTATCCAATACACGTTACTTTACAGCCATATATCAAAATGAGGATTTTCCTATTGAAGCTATACTCTACATCTAATGTAGATTTTTAATCTAAATCATTTTCTAAACAATTCAATTCTACCTTAGAACACATAACTCAATCTAACAATTAAATTTATGTTACATATTCGTTAGCGTAGAACCGAACAGTTAAGAAACATATCTAGATTCTAAGCATGTGCGAACATTAAAATTGGATTATATATCAAATATCAAGCATGAATAATGTAATGGATGAAGCATCAGACCCGCTTGTGATACCATTTTTATTTGGGTTTTGGGCGATGGGTGCAGCGAAAGTGCGGTTCAGGCGAAATCGTATTTTAAAACTTTTTCAAAAATACCGAATTAATTATTCAATATCTAATATGAATAATTTATTAATATTTCACCTAAACCTATTTATTCAATATCAAATATTGACATAAATAATGTTGAAACATCGCGAAACTTTTACGAAAACTGTTTTTCCGTAAAATGGCCTACAACGTATTTTTGACCGAACCGAACACCCAACACTTATGGAAACTACCCAGGTCAGCTCCAATAGTTTCGGGGGCAGTTCATGGGCTGCCCGAACAGTGACGGATTCACTGTTTGGACAGCCGTCACCCGATTGGTTCAAAATCCACCCGGTAACGCCGTTTTTGGCCGTTTTCACTTATTTCAAGTCGGAAACACTTTCCGGCAATCGTGCCAACTCCCAAAACACATCCAAAACATTCATAAGACATTAAAAACATCCCAGAATTTCCATTTTTACATAATTGATCAGCAAATCGAAATTCCTAATTTTTCATACTTTAACTCAAAAATTTCAAGACTAAATCAATTAATCTCAACACCAATTGAGTCCCACCACAGATGAACAACTCTAGAATAATTCTAGGCTATCTTAGAGTTGATCACAACTCTAGAATGACAACTCTTCAACAATTGAACAAATTGGAACTTAATTACAATAATTCATACCAATACTACTTCACACATGCCAACAAACTTCCAATCCATCCATCAAACCACAAAGCCTCAATTTTTCAGATTTGAAGAAAACCCTAGAATATTTCTAAGACATCAAGAAACAAGAAATCAAATTTCTAAGCTTAAGGAGTTGAAGACTTACCTTTAAATACCCTAAATCCTTAGCTTTTCTTTGATTTTTTTCCTTCAATTTCCATGGATTCTTCAATCTTTTTGGAAACCCATTTTTTTTGGAGAATGTTGGTCATGGAGGAATGAAGATGACAAAGAAAACAATATTCTCTTTCTAACTTATACAAAAAATAAAATTTGACTTGGAGGGTATTTTTGTCTTTTCAATTTTTACTCAAATTAAAAGCATTTACACATTATATTAGCAAATCAAATTAGGACATAAAAAAGTGTAATTAAAGCCATGCCATGTGCACCACTAATAACTAGAGATGGCAACAAGACCCGGACCCGGCCCGGGTCCGCATGGACCCGGACGACCTGGGTCCTGGAAGACCCGTGTCCGGAATAAAAAAATCCGGACCCGCGTCTTTAAAATTAAGACCCGGGTGATTCCGGCTCCGGACCCGGGATCACGCGGGTCCAGACCAAGTAGACCCGGGACCGGAAAAAAAAAATAAAAAAATAAATTAGATTATAATAAAAAAAATATAAAATATTATGCATATATATATAATAGAATATAATAAAAAATTAAAAGAATTGAAATAAAACTAATAAAATTGACAAAATACAAATATAAATATAAAATAATACAATTAAAATTTAAAAAAAAAATGAAAAAATGAAAAAAAAAAAAAAAAAAAAAGGAATCCGGGTTCCCGGATCCGGACCGAGTCTACCCGGTCCGGACCCGGGAATATTTACCCGGGTCCGGAACCGGAACCGGATCCGGAGTACAAAAACTCTTCTGGATCCGGACCCGGGTCCGGATCCGAATTTTGCCATCCCTACTAATAACTAGTCAAATTCCATTTCATTAACGGAAAAAGATTATTAATTAATAATTTAAATATTTAACAATTAAATATCCAAATAATTAATTAATGTAATTATTATTATATATGTATTTTTATTTACAATAAATAATAAATACATATATTAATGGCATGTGTCAAAATCTCATTTGACGAATAATTATTGTGTATCTAATCGTATTATGTATCAAATATAAATACACAATAATTATTAGCGGATAAAATCCCCTAATGTATGTATTATCGTTTAACCGATTAAACGATCTGAATTAACCCATTTAATCTGGTGAAGTATTATGAATATTCCGTATTATTCATATCGCGTTGCCCAAGTGCTCAACGTGTACATTTCATATTGTGGGACTCTCTAAGTTTAGGTCTATCCGTCACGAAATCCAATTTCGTGTCCATAATCCACCCACTAATGGATTATGACGACCACTGATAAGCTCGCTAAACTATGCAAGTCGAGGTCATTAGCATACGTATAATCCCTTTGTCACAGGCTATGCGCATTATACATGGGATATAGATCAGAACGTCAAATCTGTTCGGTATAATACAGTCGACTTTCAATTTACCATCACAAAATAACACTCGGAATTGGTTTCCGACGTTATACCACGGCAATGGATTTACTAGATCGTAAACACGTGTTGGATGCCTATGCCCTGTACACAGGACTGACAGATCCTATCTTGATACGCACAGGATATCATGAGCATCCAAAACGAACAGGCGGAGGTCTGATCATGACTAGATCGTTGACGTGACTATCATCAAAGTGTGGAAGATAACTCATATATCCACAGTGGTATCTCAAGTCGAAGGACCACTATACTCGCTCAACTCGAGAAGGTTCCTATTGACGTTGGTGTACCATCTATTAGGAAACCTCGGTGAGTCGTTCAATGTCTTATCAAATAAAACACCTACATGTCTATACGAGTCTCCCGGACCAAGTCACGATATACGATATGTACTGGTCTCAGCAGATTTTACTAACCAACCCGTGTTAGCAAATTTTGACCAGGAACTTTATTTAAGGATATACAACAAATAGTGCGCTTCCCAATGTCAATTACAAACTACGTTGTAACTGCGCACTATATTGTAAATCCTAGGGTCTTTGTCTAATGTACATGTATCACTGAACCATATTCAGTTTCGATCTAATGATAATCAGATATCTAATCACAATTAGATCGAATAAGGGTATAAAAGACAAGGTGCTACCACAAAATTAGTAATATTATGGAAAAAATAATTGCTCGTATTTATGAATCAGACATAAATACGATACAGATTGGCACTCCAAGCACCAACCCTAACAAGTACGGCCTATTCCCTGCTGGGTAACATCTCCCGGATCGGGGATGTTACAAGTAACGCCCCCATGCGTCAGGTTTTCAGCAGACATTCATATACAGATTTTCAGAAACAGACTTTCAAAGGCAGACTTACATAAAATATTGTTTTAAGAAAGAGTTTTCATATGAAACCGTTTTATGAGAATTTCAGAGATCTATAGACCAAAAACAGTTTTCAGAAAGAAAATTATTTCTAGATAATGAAAGAGATTTATGAAGAGTTGATTTGAGATGAATTTGATTTTAGAACCATGGATTTCCAAGGCATTTTAGTTCTTATTTTAAAATATCCACTCACTAGGTCGTTCAAACGATCTAACCCCTACACTCCCAGTTTCCTTATTTTGTAGGTTACTCAGAGGACGAGCTCGAAAGGATGGATACTGATGACAATCACTAGGGTTTTGGTTCCACCAAGTCAAGTCTGAGATAGAGTTCAGTCAAGTTCTAGATATTTGTATATGAAAGTTGTGTCATAAGTATTCGTGTATAGAGTTGTGAAGAAAAGTGATGTTGAGTATTCAATTGTATGTTCTGTTTTGTATTATATATCGTGAATTTGGGCAATGGTCCCATAAATGAGATTATATTTGAGAAACGAGTATTAGTGTTGTTCATAGTTAGAAAGTTAGAGCCTCGGGGGGATAGTACAACCTATTTTCTTCCGGTAGTATCTCTTGGAGGGGGATGTTACACCCAAACATCACATGCATATGCGCTGATTTACACAAGCAATGCTTGTATGGACTCATTACCTATTTTAGAACAAGTATGAGATGAATGTCGTCCGAACGGATTCATAACCAGCTCGGTTATTACACCACGAAATTATCAATTTAAACATACACAAATGTGAACATATCACGTAACACAAACTCATCGTACGATATATTACACACAAGCACATATATGACAAACACTCCAAGTCATCATCCACATACTCATATACTTACATATATTTCAATCATATGAATACACATAACTATAATTCAAATACTAAGTCTTTAACAATCCTCATTCTTTTGCTTATCGATCAACACACTTAGTTTCTAAATTTCTATCTAGAAATATCTGGTACGAAAACTTATCAATTAAACATATCCATTCAGGAAAGACTTAGCTTATACTCATTTCTTATCACACTTAACCAACCCAACCTTCATACAGAAAAATCGTATGTATGAGATAATAACAAACTTATTCAAATAGCGTACACATTTATATGCTAGTATAAATTTAGAAATCATAACTTATTCCATTTACTTATCTTATATACTTCAAATTTTACATATATGGACATCATATTCATATACGAATACGTGTCAAGCACCGAGATGGAAATATATCGATAAATCACAAAACATAAAGAACATAAATCAAGCATCGAGGAGGAAACATAATCTTTATCCTTGATAGTCAAAACCAAAATACTTGAAATCTTTCTTTCTTTCTTCTTTTTCATTTTATAAATTTTTTTATGCCGCGAATCAAATACCAAGTTCTCAAAACATAAATCAAAATATCGAAACATAAAAAAATAAATATATCCATTCATAATTCAGACTATCAATATCATAGAATTACTCATACCTCAAAACACATTGGATTCACATCACGTACATGTACATATATCTATATAAACGACATATTTTTAACTTAGTATGCATATATATATATCTATATATATATATATATATCGATAATCCAGACCACCCATATCAAATCAAAATCATTGCACATCATACCATATACTAGAAATCAAATAAAGTTACAAACATGAAACCTATATGGTCTATATGCAATAGAAAACTTACTCAGACAATTGGATACCGTGTAGCTAAAGTCACCGACACCAACCTGGCTCAGATACCACAACTGTAACACCCCACCAGAGGCACGATACTACCGACGTGAGACATGATTAACCTATTTACATAAGCCTCCAAATTTAAAAAAAAAAATCAGACATGATGTATCCTAAAATTGTACAACATGGATCACAGTCCATCATCAAACGAAACCGGAATAAGACATCAAACATACAAAAGGACCTCAGGTCCCCTCAAAACACATCAAGATCAAAATCAACACTTAAGGGCTTCGTGCCCACAACATCAATCAACATTTAAGGGCTTTGTGCCCATAACATTACATGCAATCAAAACTTTACTTAACAATACAAAACGACGTGCTCAGCAAGACAAAGCGATCACACGAACGCGCTGGAATCAAAGAAATTTCGATCGGAGCTATTATTCATTCGTGGATTACTATTCACTACCATTTTCTTCCTCGGTTTACGTGCAATCATGCACGGGCTTCGATTTGGTGGGTGGCTCGGATCGTGAAATGAAGCAACGAGTCGGGATCGGAAAACCTATGCTCGTATTCTTCTCCTGCATTTTCTCACCATCGAGGGAGATATGGGGCTGTCGCTGGCCACCATAAGATGGAGGGGTGGATAGCGTACCCCTCTCGACCATCCCACCGGTTGGTGATGGTCGGAAGGCCACTGGTGCGACCAAGGGTTCTTAAAACGTGTTTTGGGGACGAGGGGATTGTGTGAGAGATTTGGGGAGCTTATGTATTTTTTGCAATTACTTAAAATTTTATGGTATTTATAGAAAATATTTGGAATATTACATTCTGACCCCATGAAATTACAGTAAGGTCTCTACCATGAGGCTCTCTCGGAAATTCGTATTTTGGAGAGCCTTCTGATGTAAACTTCAAGAAGTGTTCAACAAAAAAGTTGTTCTTCTTAGAAAAATGAGTCCAATGGTTTAAAAATCAGTTCAATCGGAGTTCGTTTCTACTTTTATAGCCGTAACAAAAAACTTCCCGCCTATAGCCATATAAACTGGAATCGCGTAATAGGTTCTCGAAACCACGCCTTTTCTAATGCGACAAAGCTTCACTTCAAAACCTTACGACCTATTTTCCAACACATAAACTCTTTTTTTTCTAATATCATCCAGTTCTAAATCCTTAACTTAATTCGGAAACTTTGAAAAATTTCAGAATATTACAAATTCAAAATAAATATTTTTAAGATTTGTAAGTTATATTTATTGTGGTTTTTTGATTGTATTAGCTTGAAAATAAGTTCAAGTGTTGTTTAAATATATTAGAATTATTTGCATATCAAGTATTTGATTAAATACATGTATGAAATTATCTTAAATTTAAGATATTCGGCGTCTGTGTGGACGCCCAACATATAAGATATGCATCTACAAGTGGCCCCAATTTATATGTTAAGCTTCCGGGTGGACGCCCAATTTGTATATTGGGCGTCTACACAGATATCTAATATCTTATTTTCAATGTAATTTTAAAATTAAATAAGGATAATATATACCGATAATCCGGACCACCCATATCAAATCAAAATCATTGCACATCATACCATATACTAGAAATCAAATAAAGTTACAAACATGAAACCTATATGGTCTATATGCAATAGAAAACTTACTCAGACAATTGGATACCGTGTAGCTAAAGTCACCGACACCTAAACCTGGCTCAGATACCACAACTGTAACACCCCACCAGAGGCACGATACTACCGACATGAGACATGATTAACCTATTACATAAGCCTCCAAATTTACAAAAAAATCAGACATGATGTATCCTAAAATTGGACAACATGGATCACAGTCCATCATCAAACGAAACCGGAATAAGACATCAAACATACAAAAGGACCTCAGGTCCCCTCAAAACACATCAAGATCAAGATCAAAATCAACACTTAAGGGCTTCGTGCCCACAACATCAATCAACATTTAAGGGCTTTGTGCCCATAACATTACATGCAATCAAAACTTTACTTAACAATACAAAATGACGTGCTCAGCAAGACAAAGCGATCACACGAACGCGCTGGAATCAAAGAAATTTCGATCAGAGCTATTATTCATTCGTGGATTACTATTCACTACCATTTTCTTCCTCAGTTTACGTGCAATCATGCACCGGCTTCGATTTGGTGGGTGGCTCGGATCGTGAAATGAAGCAACGAGTCGGGATCGGAAAACCTATGCTCGTATTCTTCTCCTGTGTTTTCTCACCATCGAGGGAGATATGGGGCTGTTGCTGGCCACCATAAGATGGAGGGGTGGATAGCGCACCCCTCTCGACCATCCCACCGGTTGGTGATGGTCGGAAGGCCACTGGTGCGACCAAGGGTTCTTAAAACGTGTTTTGGGGACAGGGGATGGGATTGTGAGAGAGATTTGGGGAGCTTATGTATTTTTTGCAATTACTTAAAATTTTATGGTATTTGTAGAAAATATTTGGAAAATTACATTCTGACCCCATGAAATTACAGTAAGGTCTCTACCATGAGGCTCTCTCGGAAATTCGTATTTTGGAGGGCCTTCTGATGTAAACTTCAAGAAGTGTTCAACAAAAAAGTTGTTCTTCTTAGAAAAATGAGTCCAATGTTTTAAAAATCAGTTCAATCGGAGTTCGTTTCTACTTTTATAGCCGTAACAAAAAACTTCCCGCCTATAGCCATATAAACTGGAATCGCGTAATAGGTTCTCGAAACCACGCCTTTTCTAATGCGACAAAGCTTCACTTCAAAACCTTACGACCTATTTTCCAACACATAAACTCTTATTTTCTAATATCATCCAGTTCCAAATCCTTAACTTTAATTCGGAAACCTTGAAAAATTTCAGAATATTACAAATTCAAAATAAATATTTTTAAGATTTGTAAGTTATCTTTATTGTGTGTTTTTGATTGTATTAGCTTGAAAATAAGTTCAAGTGTTGTTTAAATATATTAGAATTATTTGCATATCAAGTATTTGATTAAATACATGTATGAAATTATCTTAAATTTAAGATATTTGGCGTCTGTGTGGACGCCCAAATTATAAGATATGCATCTACAAGTGGCCCCAATTTATATGTTAAGCTTCCGGGTGGACGCCCAATTTGTATATTGGGCGTCTACACAGATATCTAATATCTTATTTTCAGTGTAATTTTAAAATTAAATAAGGATAATTTAGTCTCAAAATATTTTATTTGATTATTGATTATATATTTTTGTTTGAATGTGGATCAATTTTTATATTCTAAACTAGAAATGGGTCAGAATTGTACATTTCCCTATAAAAAAAGCACTTTAGAAGAAAAGCTGGTTAGATGCCTGAACCTTTCTACAAAGCACTTTTATCACAAAGCCAATCTTTTTATATGTATAATTGAAACTAACAAATTTAATGTGTACTAATATCATGAACTATCAAATAATCATGATCATCAGCATCAGCATCAGCATCAGCATCATCATCACCCTGATCATTCTGAAACATATTCTCTGCTTTCTGATTAGATTCTTCATTCTGTCTCTTCACTTGTGTGGTGTGTCTATGCATGTGTATTTATACATGTATCCAAATTGAACCGAACCCATATAGTTTTTTTTTTTTTTTTTTTTTTGTAATAATAAGTTTAAGTATGATATAAGTAAATTCCTTAAATATATTATATTATTCTATTATAAAGAAGCAGATAATTCGAATATCTCTATCGCTTCAATAAATATTAAATTGTGCTTAATAGTTAATAGATCACCATTAATTAGGTCTCAACAGGAATAAGAACAAGACCAATTGGATGATAAAATTATTTCTAAGACTACAAGAAAAAAATCGGTAGGCTAATAGAACCAAACCCAAAAATTAATAATTACATAAAATTTGATTTATGTGCTTTATAAGATAATCTCTAATTTTATGTTGCGGTAGAATAAAACCACATACTGTTATCCAAATAATTTATATAAGCTTCACGCTTTTGATGAATTTTTCTATAATACGGATATCTAGTTATCTACACGTTATAAAATATAATTTCAAGCAAAATAAAATATGATGATGTAAAGTAAAAATGAATTTTTGTAAAATTCTAATCGATTTTACCCTAATGTATGTGTATTAAATAGAGGTACTTGTATTTATTTCATATTGATATGTCTTTTCTCAACTGACGTATTTTGATTTCAACGATCACAAAATAATTATGTCTTAATGACTATTATGTCAACCGTTATAAAGATAAAACTAACTGTTAAAAAAATTATATTCGAATTTCAAATAATAATAAAAAAGTCGACTCCCCGATGCATCCCTGAAATAATAAATATTAAAAATCAATATTATTATAATTTATCAACATTTACATTCAGTTGTATCACATAAATGATGAACCCAATAGTAATGTGTGGATGATTTTATTTAACGGAAAAGCAAAAGTCTAAAGTTATGTGGCTTATGTCAAAGGGATAGGTTATCCAATATTATGGTAAAAGCTGTATCTTTTTCCAGATTCATATACTAAAATTCTACAAATCCAACTCTTTATTTGCCTTAACCTTTAAGAGAACTCATTTAGCTAAAGTTTAATACATTAATTCTAAAACAAATAATGACAATGACCGATTCAAAAACCAAAAATAGATTTTTATTTTTTAATTGCAGGAGTAGGGTTGATTCTAAGGTTTAGATGGTTTTAAGCGGGTCTTGAAAAATAGAGACCTAAGTTAGCATAAAATTATTAATTAATAATAATATATGAAAAAATTTGGGACCATAACCCTAAAATTTTCCCCCGCTTAAAAGGAATTGAGAGTTCTAAAAGGGCAAATAATGAACCCTAACTAACTAAATATATAAAATGACTTGGCTTATTCTTCTTTTTCTAATAAAAAGAAAAGAGATTAAAAAAGGAAAAAAATAATTAAATATTTAAGTTATGAGCCCTAAAATTTACCAAAAATTGGAGGCCTTAAACGTTGGCATAGATTGATTGACTACCTTTAGAGCCAAGCCTGTTAAATAGTACTCTCTCTTAAAAAAAAAAAAAAAAAGTGTATGCACATTCTAAAGGGAAAAAATATAATATTAAGTTACAACTAACAGAATTTAGGGTCAGTTTGAGAATGTTTTGGCCAATGAAATAATATGCTTCTGCTGTAAGCTATTGAATAAAAAAGAGTTTGGTGTTTGATAAATTGTGTTGTTAATATTGTTTGAGTTTTGAAAACAAAGTAGTTTGATAAATTTTATTAGCGAAGTGTTGTTTTATTGTATTATGATAAAATAGACATAAATTAAAGCTGTTTTTGATTTTCTATATTAACACGCGAATTTATTTTAATTTTATTTTAAAAAAGAGCTCAATTAATTAAAATCCAATGAACTTATAATTTGTTGAAATAGAATAAGATAAAATTCATAACAAATACATAAATTTAAATAAACTCAAACTTAGTATAGAGTTTATGGTAATATAATTCTTTAGGGTTTATGAAAAAATAGTACATAATTATTTTTTTAGTATTAAATAATAAGGTCATAAGGCCATGTTCTCTTGGATGAAGAGGATGGCGAAAGGAAAAGAATTCAAATTCATTCTCCATTTCCATTATTTGGTTACATAAGTGGTGAAGGAATTTGAATTCCATGCGAATTCAATTTCCCTAGTTATTAATTATCCTTCAAATGAACTAGTTCCAAAATATTTATTACTTTTGTAATATTTATGAAATTTACTAATACATCTGAATCATTATTATATGTGAATAATTCATTACTAATTTATTGAAATGGGACCGGGCCGGGACATCGAACCCGAGACCTGGACTGGGACCTAAGCCGGGAACAGGCATATGGAATCGGCCTAGTCGGTTCCGACTCGAGTCCTGATCCCGTCCCCGGCCCCGGAATGAGACTCGGGCGGGCTCTTGAAGCTAGGGACGAGACCCAAGGCTGGGGTAGGCATTGGACCCGGGTCTGGACTAGGGCCGGGACCCAATTTGAGATGAGACCCAAAACCAAGATCAGGACCCGAGACCAGGGCCGGCGACCGGGATGGGATAAGGACCCGGGGCCGAGGATCAGGATGGGACAAGACAAAGACCAAGGACCAGGACTCGAGGCCAGGAACCGGGATGAGACAAGGACCCGGGGCCGGGGACTGGGACAGGGACCTAGGCTGGGATCGAGATCTCGAGCCGGGGCCGGGGCTGGGGCCGGGATCGAGACCCTAGGCCGAGGCAGGGACCTAGGTCGGGATCGGGACCGGGACTCGATGTCAGGGAAAGGACCCTGGGCTGAGGACACGACTCGAGCCGGGACCAGGACCAGGACTCGTGGTCGGGATCATGAGTAGAGGCTGGGACCAGGACCTTGCACGGATTCAGTTACTAATAATATAATATTATTTATTTTAGTTGTTTATTTTCCATATTTATAATTATTTATATAAATATATTAATTATATATATAAATTATTTGTATTTAATAATAGTTTTATTATAAATATACTTGAAATTATTATAATTCATTAAAACAATGATAATTAAAATAACATCAAATAAATAAATTTTAATTTTAATTAAAAAATACTTTTCAAATTTTAGATTATTTTTTAATTTATAGTTTATTGATTTAATAAATTAAATATTAATAAATATTAATATTTAGTATAAAATGCTAAATTTGTTTATAAAAATTATATGATATTCTTTCCCTCTCAAATTTCTTGTATTAACCAAACAATGGAATCAAATTCCTCCACTCTCTTTTCCTCTCCTCTCCTCTCATCCACTCTCTTTTCCTCTCTTCCCCTCTACTTCCAGCCAAACACCACCTAATAGAAAATTTAAAAGTGTAGTGTGGCTTATTTTATAGGGAAATTATCATTTTTATACTTGAAAATTGACTTGTATATGCAAAAATCTGAAAATTTTAAATAAATTAAATTTTACACCCAAAATTTCTGTCATTACACTAATTTGCAATTTTAGGTCTAAATTAATATATTGATTGAAATTTTTTAAATGTAAACTAATACACTAATTGAAATTTTGGGTGTAAAATTAAATTTTAAAAAAATCAGATCCTTAATTGTTTTTAGAAGTTGCTGTCAAAATAGAAAGACTTCTGAAAAAAGCGATTTTAAATAATTTACTAAACACTTTTTCTTAATTAAAACTTATGAAATAAACTGTTTTTGACGTTTTAATTTCAATTCTAAATGAGGCTTTACTATATTTAAGATGTGATCATATCAACACTCACTACAAGAAAAATGATTTTTTGTGGCGAAAATTTAGTGGCGAAATAAATTTCGCCACTAAAAGTTTACTATTAGTTAAGAGTGTATATATGGGCAAGATATCTTATTTTTAGGCGAGATATTTTAATTGGAATATAACATTTTACAATATTTGAAGAAATATTTGTCCAAGGAAATTGGATTCAGTAATGAACTAAGATTTTTTTTTTAACATATGCATATTACATATAAATAATCTTAATCATAATATATAATAATAGATGATTAAGATATCAATCATAATTTATATATATAAAAAATTAAATATACAATTCAATTCAACACTGAATCAAGCCTTTTTCCAAGATATATGCATACATATAACCATTAATTTTAAAATAGGAACGGAGGTCCGGTTTAACTAGTTGAATCGGGAATCGGTCATGAGTCCGATCCAATTGAACTCTAAACATTGGTATGTAAAAGGACGAATAAAAAATATTTAAACCAAAAAATAAAATAATTTTTATATTATTTTTAATTAATTAAAATTATTTGTGATATCAATCGGCTCAATCATTCAAATCACTAATTCATTAAATTTTTTACATCTCCGATTCAACCACCGTTCACGTTTTTAAAACATTGTATACAACTAGCCATCACTACTGCTGGCCAGCATGGAATTACTGTGTAGTGAGGAGAAAAGAAAAAAAGCAAACGATTGGCTCAATATGTGAACATAATTTGCAACTTTTTGGCCATATAGAAGATAAAACTTTTTG